>JAODUP010001209.1:0-87976 GCA_025642065.1 Paralvinella palmiformis | reverse complement strand
ATTAACAGCTAATTCGCTTTTCGTACGCGATAAATATGTCACGCCCACAGGAAAGCGGCTACATGCAGGCCACGTGTGTCTGTGCGTCTCTCTCTCTCTCTCTCTCTCTCTCTCTCTCTCTCTCTCTCTCTCTTCTGTGTGTGTGTGTCTGTGTTTTAGTTGTGTATAATAAGGCACAGGCACAGATAATTTCGAACCGTGAATTCAAACTCTGGACGTTTCTTCAGGGGACTGAATCCAGAGTGGTGACCTTTCTTGCTGAGACATGTGTAATGTCTCACCAGTCCATAAGCCGCCAAGCAAAAAACAAAAAGTGAATCACCTACAGCCGTGGAGTTAGGGAGTAGAACACCCAAGTCAGATTATTGAGAATGTTTAGATTAATGTGTGTTTTCTTGTTCGGGGAGAATCCCCAGGCTGTCGCTTAATCAGCACAGCCTCTATGTTGGAGTAGTTGAGAAACCTCCTCCCCTACCACTCACAGGGGAACAGTACGGAAAGATGAAGGTGGTCACTGCCAGAGTGTTTTTCGTCATCAGGGGGTCTTTAACGTCCCCATTTATTTTTAATAATTCAATGGAGACGGCAGCGCCATTTAACGTGGTCAGCCAGTCACGATATTGTGAGCCGAGAAATTAATACCTGGAAAAGTTTCGACCTCTTATGGGGTTCGAACCTGTGACCGTTGGCACCTGTGACCTGTGCCGGGTGCTTAATCGCTAGGCCACCGGAGCTCACTGTTTAGATTAATTATCTAAGGAGCCCTATTTCTATCTATTTTTCAATTGCTGTATCTTTCTTCAAAGCAATACTATATAAACTATATAACCCAATTGTCACTGTCTTCAAAGGTCAGTTTTTACAACGGGCAGGCGTCACGAAGCGACTACTATTAAAACTGTTTAGCTTAATTGCTATTAAAAGACTGACATCTGCGCTGAAGCAGACTGTGATAGCGCGTCATAGCTTCGATACTGTTTGAACTATGTTATCATTTTCAAACCTTACCTAACGTCTGTTATTCTAACTATTGTAGTAATAAAGTTCTTAAATGTTATTTATGACAAGCAGATTAGAACTAATCTTGAATGCCATAATACAAACTGGACATAACTGGATCTCGGAAAGATAATTCTATTCCCACATATAACCAAAGTGAATTTTATATGCAACTAAAGTTGTAATATAAAACACATCAACCGCGCGAGCTGTGTCCAATGCCAACGCTCGAGATGCGATGCTGTGTTTCTATTCCTATTAAACGTACTGCTACAGTCATTTAAATGCTGGATACTCAGGCTAGACACCTAAACGGCGCCCCTTCAAAGAGGCAAATAGTACATGGAATATACAGTTTTAGATAAACTTTTCTTGAATGCGGGGACTGGGAAATATAGTTTTTTACGCATAGAAAACGGAACTTTCTCAACCGCAGCATAATATGCCTTGTGATATTTGCTGGGGGGTCAAATACCTCATAAACATACAAATCCAATAAATACTATGACCTACTCGTCACTATTATAACAATTTATATCGGCGCTTTAGCAGACCGTTATGGCGGAATTGCCGTTCTATATATTAACATTTTCAAATCAGACCTAATGTCTGCTATACAAACTATAATTATAATATAGGGTTTTATTAATGACAAGGAGACTAAAGTTAGCCTTGAATGTCATAGTACAAAGTGAACATGACTGGACCATGGAAAGGTAATTATATTCCCATATACAACTAAGGTGAATTTTATATGCAACTAAAGTTTGTGCGTGCGTGTGTGTGGGTGCATATGTATGTGTTAGTCAGTGTCTACAAATGCATATGCTTTCCAGATAATATTAAAATAAACATGTGTTAGTAAATTTCCTTATTTGTATATTTTTATTCTAGCTGTTGTTTTTCCTCTTTCTATTAGTGTGGGTCTTATTATTCTTGTTGTTTTGCTAAAATGCGATTGACATTTTCCATCGACAATTTCAGATATAAAATTAATCTCAAATAACTGCTCCGACAAAAGGATAGATGAAAGCCAACACCAGGACGCTTTTAGCGTTCATGAATCATATGACAAATTAGTTTCTAAAAATTGTGACAGACTAGATGCAATGTAGGAAGAAGAAGACATAGCTACCATTACTGTCCTCTCAGTGTTCTCTCAGACGAGCATTATTAAAGCTCTAATAAAAGTGGTTAATTATATGTGAATTACCTAATTTAGATAAAATATCTAATTAGGCACAATCATCGGTTAAGTTTACTAATTACCCATCATTATTATATTAGATACAATGAAGCAAAGAAAGCTAATTCCTATTTTTGATTGAAAGGATGACATTTGACACTGCTGCTGTATTCATTCAATAATAACTATATTCATTCAAATATTAATAATGTATTTGTTTTAACAGTAAAATATTTATACAACATATGACAATATACGTTCATACGTCATATTATATGATATAATACGGTTATAATATATATATATATATATATATATGTGTGTGTGTGTGTGTGCGTGCATGTGTGTCTGGGGGGGATGTGTACAGTGTTAATATGATTTAATTGGAATAAATAAAATAAATATATAAATTTAATATTTATGGTCATGTGGTCAAGATGGCACGATTTAGACAGTTACGGTCTCTTTGGCTATACATGGAAAAGATGTGATATTACATAATATGTCATGAATCCTTGACATAACTGTCAATACTTTGTCCACATAAGCCAGGAAATAAATCTATAAGAAACATTTGTTATTTTTTGGCCTGTTCTGTACTCAAACGTGTATCCGGTAGGAGTGGAGGTTTCTATAGTAATACTTCGTCTTCTACGCATGTTGGCTTGAATTGTCGTTTTAAGGGTTAGAACAACATTCCTCTGGTATACGTTCTATTGTGGATAGACTTGTATAGCTATACAGGATAATAGATTAATATTAAGAAAAGATTCCACTGAAATCAATTTCCCAACTTGAATGTGTAAGTTTGAGTTTATATTTAATCAAGGAAGTCATAACAGGTATTCCATATGACTAACTAAACTTCCGTTAAGACTCAAAATGTTAAAAACAAAATGAGTTTTAATAACCTTCATATAAAGCTTATCATGTTGTTTCTAGGTAGTCGGAGACTCGTAAATAAAACATGAATAAATATTATGGATATAAAATTATTAAACATCGTGAACACTCGCTGATACATACATAGATGCATACATAGATACATAGATACATACATACACGCCTACACACACACACACACACACACACACACACACACACACACACACACACACACACACACACACACACACACACACACACACACACACACACACACACACACACACACACACACACACACAAACACACACAAACACACATATATATATATATATACACACACGCAACTAATTACCTTTGGAGGTCGCCCGGCCCAATCTCTGTCAAAATCTCTGAGTCAGTGGCCCGCTACTAAAACAAGTACATCCAATAGACACCGCTCTGGTCAAAACACACCCTTTATTACACCTCGCCCACACACCATAAACAATATGGAGCCTCTCGTTGTCAAACTATCAGATCCTTTATTACATTAGCCAAATAGACAGACGGGTTTATATTTTATGGTACCATTTTATGTTACTACATTGTGTACACAATCACAGACATGTTCATAAATCATCGCCTGATTAAATAGGCAACTTCTCGACGATGTTCTCTCTCTACCGGATCAATACACAGTATCCAACGTTTATATGCTATGAATATTTAACTGTCATGCTAAATCAACGTAAATTGGCAAACCTGTATCTATGAAGCAGGCCGTGATGTCATTTAAAGTACCAGAAGAAAGATATCAAATCCGCCTTCTTTTATCATCACTATGTGTCACTAAGAACACTGACCTTGGAAGATAAATCTTCAGTCATAAACCCCATTGGAACAAAGATGGCGGAAATCTTTAAATCCGGAAAACCAGCTTCATCAAAACAAGAACCTTTTGTAGCTGCCATAGGATTGGTGCTATTTGGTAACCGTGTAGACAAACACAAACACACACACATATGCATGCATACATTCCCATACACACACAAAGACAAACACGCAGTCACACACTGTTTCATTTTTTTTGTAAAGAATATAATTAGCCATTGTTAATACTGCTATCTTTTAAATTATATGCAAAGGAAACGATTGTTGTGCTACTTCAGGGGAAAGATGCGATAAAAATTGGCTCCATCCATTTCTATGCTATGAATATTTAATAGTAATTATAATGGGGTGGGGTAAGAAAGAAGCTCTTCTCGTATAATAAACCACAGTCTTGTCACTATGTAAATCTGGATGTTGTACCCCACTACCCCAGTCATGATTATTTAGCCATTAGGCGTCTATTGGCTCAATTACTCACGAAAATTACTTTTGGAGAGAAAACATAATTCTTATAAAATGCTTGTACTTGTATTAGAAAGGGTGGAATCCTGAAACAAATGACCTTAATATTGACATTTAACAATACATGATTGTAAGAACATATCTGTCATTAAATTAAGTCGCGTAGTGTAATTTAGTGAATGAGTGGTTGAGTAAGTGGTTGAGTGAGTGAGTGAATGGTTGAGTGAGTGAGTTGTTCAGTGAGTGAATGAATGAGTGAGTGAGTTGATGGGTGAGTGAGTGAGTGAGTGAGTGTTTTCTTTTTTACTTAGCCTAGCCTAGGCTCTGGTGGACTGTTGTTGAGAGATGTGTTAAATTAGCATGAAGTTATTTGTATAAGTTGAGTCAAAGACTGGTTGTATGTGTGTGTGCCTGTGTACGTGCGTGTGCCTTGTTTACTGCATGAACTTCCGTTTCGCTGTACCACAATCTTTAATTGGTAAATATGAGATGCACTTGTCGTTAATGGAAACAGAATACCATAATTACAAATATTGTAGACCATCAAACGAATAAATATTCGTTTTGTGAGTCGGCGTGATGAACTATAAATCAGTATATATATATATATATATATATATATATATATATATATATATATAAGGGTTGAAAGTTAATGTCCCGGCCGTCACTGGCCACCTTCTATTGTGTGCGACTATGAAAACCATTAAATTCCGTTAAAAACCTGAATAAATATGTCAGCTAACGTGTTATTGACCTGTCTCGATATCTAAGCGAAATATGTTGGTTGAACAGTCTATCATTAAATGCCCCCCGACTGATTGTATCTGATTGGTTAGTCAGCTACTGAATATTAATGAGGAACGAAAAACGTAGAAAACGAGACAGGTTGTTTCCCTATGGTTGTGCTAGGTAAACGGCAGATTTAAGCCGTGCTCCAGTCCACTTCTCGACTTCCGGAACTGTCCAATTTTCTTGACACCTGACTTGTCTCGTGGCTTCGTTGTTTACTTAGGTTGTATTTCATTTTGGTCGTAATTACTGAGAATGTTCCCCCTGCCAACCCCAACGGCATGAACTTGCTTCGCGCATACTTTTCTGTTCAAGGCTATTATCGTTTTGGCCAAGCTACCATCTTTTTGTCTTACTAGCCTTACTGGTATATGAGATTAACTTATAATCTATATAATATATATATATATATATATATATTATATATATATATATATATATATATATATATATATATATATCAGTACATTTTATAGGAAGGTTTGTTGTTTAGCTTGAATATATAAAGAAAATCCATATGTTTATACCTCATACTTCGTACCTCATACTGGTTGGACCTATTTATACAGTTATGATCTCTTTGGTTAGATATATTGAAGATATTATGCGCTTTGTATATTAAAAGAACTCACGTCAGAAGTGATTTTATATGTATGTCATGAATTGTATGAGTAGAAATCTATTAATGATATGGCGCCAGAATACCTGTATGAACTGGTTTCTATTAGAAGTCATCCCCAAAACTCAGGTCATCCAGTCAGATACTATTGCAGGTGCCAGTGTCTCGGCTCAAGTCATATGGTGATTGTGCGTTTAGTGTTGCAGCCCCCCACTTTGTGGAATAGGTTGCCGGCAAATATTAGAAATGCGTCGTCTCTTGGAAATTTTAAGTCTCTTCTAAAAACACACCTATTTAAGGTCGCTTTCACAGATAAATAATTATTATCTTTTAAATCATTACAGGGTTTTTACAGACATTATTTGGGGTATTATTATATTACATATTATTTGTACAGCGCCTTTGAATGGCTCCTGCCAGAAGGGCTCTTTATTAAATATACATTATTATTATTATTATTATTATTATCATCATCATTATTATTATTATACAAGTGATATTTAACTCCATATTGCTGCGCAATGATCCCAAGAGGATGGGTATACATTGTAAAAATCAGAGGACCAAGAACTGAACCATGTGGTACACCAGATAACAAAAAACTGAATGTCAGATAAAATACCATGAACAGACACTCTCTGGGAGCGTTGTTCCAGATAGGATCTAAACCATTCAAGTTCTTTATCTGACAGACCAGATTACAGTCAATGCCCCGGCTATAGCTGTGTTTGGGGACTTTATTTGATACACTTACCACTCGGCCATGTTATACAGTTAAAGGAAACACTTGCGCCACTTGACAACTCTCTCACTCACGCAATCACTGATTAATTAACTTGTTCGATAGGTCAATTAATAAATCAACCATTTATTTAATACACCAAACAACAAAATTGTTCTTATCGGCTAAAGATCTCGTATTTCTAATAATTGCTTCTTAATTTAGCATTTCTGTTTCTTTAAAGTGGTTTTGAGGATGGCATTTATCCTTTTCTTCTTCTTCATATAAATGGCATTGTCTTCAACGTGATATTTCGAATAGTATTCTAGTCTAATACATATAGGTGCAATTAAAAAAATAACAACATAAACAATATTCACATGATAATAGTAATTTGGGAATACTACCTCAATTTCTAATGACGTATATCCAACATTAAGGCTATTGGCATACATTGTTGTCATGTTTTTAATAAAAATCGAATGGCATTGAATGACAAGAAGCTTATAAATGAGCTGTACTTCAGTGACAAACGACGTATCGAGCGCTTCATGTTGTAAATAACAGGTAATTCTGGGTGAGACGTACGGGTGTAAAATTAATATTTATGTTATTGTTCTACAGAGTTGGACAGTGAATTATTATTAATGCATAAGTAAAAGAGACTTTCTGAAGATATAGGAGACAATATGTAAAAATCACTATCCACATGATCGAGTGAAAGAAACTCAGTATCTATCCATCTATCTATCTATCTATCTATCTATCTATCTATCTATCTATCTATCTATCTATCTATCTATCTATCTATCTATCTATCTATCTATCTATTTATTTTCATCTTCCTCTCTCTCTCTCTCTCTCTCTCTCGCTCGCTCTCTCTCTCTCTCTCTCTCTCTCTCTCTCTCTCTCTCTCTCTCTGTATATGGATAGAAAAACTGTTTAAATTAATCATATAACATGATTATTCTCTAGTAAATGTTTAATAACTTAAATATTTAGATTGTTTTAAGACTTTTACCACTTATTATACTAAAATGTAGTAAAACCCAGTCAATCTATACCGGTTTGATTTGTTACAAATCATAAATATTGTAATCTATTAATCTATTCTTTGTCTATTGAATGCCTGTAATCCTAAGTAACAACATTTTTAAATTGTAGATATCATATTCCATGTGATATATAGAACACTATATAACTCACGCTGTCCTGTACCCTCTGATCGGCGTATAAAGATATTTCAACAGAAATACATTATGTCCTTAGTCCACTTTCCTAAAATATGTCAACCTAAACTCCAAAGTACCGAGTCATTGAACCGCTTTGTGCCATTTGATGTGAGTTATTATTTTCCTTCTGTACATCACAAATGAAAATATTTCTCTTTTTGGGGAACATTTATACACAAATTATGTTAAAGGGGCCAAGCAAATTCAATAGATAATCAAGCCTAGTGAAAGATGAAGCAAAGGTTTGCGGCCATCCAATCTACCAAGTAGGTCACAGAGACGACCATCTTCTCATTTATGAGGCGTGGGGAATAAAATTTGATAATCCTCTGCCTTCTTTCACCTCTTCTGTCTGTCTTACTATACTTTCTTGAATTTGCTGAATAAACATACACGAGGGCGCCCGCGCACACACACACAAACACCCCCGCGCGCGCGCAGGTGTACGGGGACATACATACATACATACATACATACACATACGCATGGCACAAAATATAATATACAGTTCTTGTAACATATTATATATTGCTACCTGTAGTAAAGTTTGAATAAACCAATACGGTGCAACAGAATACCTAGTTTACCTAACTTTGCTGCTTCTAAATATAGGTAGTGTACACAACATAATGTTATCACATGTTCAAGACACTGCTATTTTGGTTGACACACCTATAAAAGGCTAAACGTTCACTCGGATTAAGCTCCAGCGTGGAACGCCGTATTTGTTTAGCTATTCCAGGCCACAACGAAGCTGAGATCAACATATGTCGTGTTGAAAGTTTCTGATTAATATATTTCTTTTGGATCATAGCAAAGTATTGCTATGTGTAAATTATGGGTTTAAAACTAGTTATCTTGAGTATGAATTAACTTATCTTTGAACCATATGTTCCTGTTGTTTACTAAGAGTTATTGTTTCAATTCGTACTTTTTGTAAGTAAGTATGTAGGTAATAGATTTACAATTTCCATACATAATAATACTACTATTGAGATTTCAATCAAACTAAAACATACATAAATATCAAAAGTTTGGAACCGGTATATAAAAATGTTGTCTTTGTATTGACGCCTTTACAATAGCCGGTGTTACAATGACGATCCATATAGGAAAAATGTAGATATGTGTCACTATATAGAACTATTTAGCAATGAAGAGCATAGGGTACGAGAAATTGCAAATAAAGTAGCTAAATAATTTCACCAAATAATATTGATGACATTTAGGGTATAAATAAATCACGATTATAAATATCTATGACAATTTGCTGCATGACGTGCCACCAACACTTTACGTACAAACTGGACATGTCTTGAACGACAGCAGAAAGTGAAATTATTTACTTTTGACAGGATGGATATTCAAGCAATAAACATTTATGTATCAGACCAGAACAAGATGTTAGCTTTTTGGATAATGAGATATGATGCCATGTAAATATATTTACTACACCATATTGTAAGTAAAAGGCGTAAGGGATTTTTGACATAAGAATAATTACTGGTATAATGGCTGAATTAGGGTTGATGAATATTTTTGCACTTACAAAGGAGGAGAACTTAACAACCACATACGTTGCTATGGAGAGATAGTGAGAGTATTATGACTCATTTATAGTAAAGATGAATAATAGCAACATTGTTACATAGAAGGAACAGAACAATGTATAAGCTTTGCCAAGTGAGATGCTTAATCAGTTAGAAAATGGAGTAATGATTTCTGTCATTCTGGAGAGCTAAATTATATATATCCATAAAAACTGGGATTGTATAAACATTTGAAGTGGGGACTCTCTACTTAGGAATACCTGACCTACTATTAAGTTAATGGTATTAAAAATGGTGGACATTTGAAGAATACACACCAAGAGAACTATAGCTCATCCTGTTGTTAAATAATTCAATGGGAACTACGTTACAGTTTTGCCCATCCATAACGATAATAGGCCATCATATTGCCACTTGTGTCTTTAATTGGTGTATAATTTGTCATATAACTGGCAGTCGTTACTAATATATAATTATGGAGCTTTAGAGTGTACAGTGTATTGTAATCGTGGACGGACGTTGACCTATACATCGTAATCTTGGTATCGCCTAATATATTTATGGCGAATATGTAAATGCTAGCATCAAAATGGTTGATTGATTGAACATAGGTATCTGAATGCACAATATATAGAAAGAGATATATCATAAAAGACTGAATAAGCAAGTGAGAAAGTGATTGAATGGCTGAGTGAGCGAGTGAGTGAGCGAGATAGTGAGCACCTGAATGACCATGTGAGAGCATAAGTGAGTCAGTCAGTCAGTTAGTGAGTGACTATTTTTGTTTGTCAATCCATCTATCAGTTTTTTACACGTGAAAGGGCCAACAGCCGATAACGTAATATAACATTATATCATGCCTTATTACGAAACTACTTACCATAAGCCACACTATATACGATTCTACGGACCGAGAATAGATCATCAATTCTTTTAAAGATTTCTAAACAAAATATTCCTATCATAAGAAATTGTTTATATTATCTAGAATAATCTTATCGGATTTATCACACAAAACTACGTCTGGTCTGAAACTTCAGCATCTATAATTACAACTGAGAACTCCACTGCTATTGGTGTTATTCATACCACAAAAGCCTAATTACTACCAAACATTTAATAGTAACCCAGTTCAAAACAAATTTGTTTGCCTTAAATCAAGCATTGGTCTTGAATTATTGATGACACAAAATTAATAGTCAGCCTTAATTTATTATTTTCTGTTACGGCTGGTATTTGTTTTATAAATGACATTATTTCTATAGATTTAATATGGACATGCGATTGATATTTCTACGGCTTTTAAATAAAACGAGGAATACAACTTTCCCCTTTCTCTTCTATATTGTGATATATTCACTTAAGCATTAACATGATTACTAACGTTTTCATAGTGCCGTGTTTAATGTTATAAATGGTTAGCCTGTGTACCATATGTTAAAAACAAAGACATTATTATAAGAACGTGGATTCCTGTTTTAAATAAAGAAACTGGTAAGCCAACATATTTTATCTCTCTCGCATTCATCATCTTCAAAAATAAAAACAAAATTAACTAATCCTCATACAAGTATAAAACGTACGGGTTAATATGTGTATCTACAATTTACATTAGTTTGTTATTATTCAACTATAATTTTCATTCATAAAATACGCAACTAGACATATTTTAAAGGTTTAACAAATAAATTAACTTTAGGAAGCAACGATATATTTTGACGAATAAAATCTATTATCAACAATGTAATGAACTGAACATATGTAGAACATCCTCATTAATAAGATATCAGCAATTATCAAAACAATAGGCCATACCTTTGCCTCATGTAATGGTATGTAAGAAGATAGCGTGGTTTTTATGTAGTTTAGTTTCTTTCAAAATATTGAATGGAATTCGTTTTGCACGCTTTGATCCTCTTTTGTTATTATAGTGATAGTCTACCTTTGCAGTGACAAGTGTATTTTTAATTTCAATTTTCTTAACCTTTGAATTTTCCATTTTTAATATACACACCCTTATCTTGACCGACAGCCGTTCGCAATAGTTCCATGTTCCTAAAGAAGTTATAGTTTACTTGACATTATTGATGAAATGATGCCAAACATCATATATAACAAGACGGGAAAGCGGGCGATAACACATGCCACACTGTGAAATAAACAGTTAGCAGCGCCGCCTTACATAACACGTTGTACATTTTAATTTAAGATCGAATGGACTTTGACAAGAGAAGTCGCCATATGGCCAATATTTACCAATTGAGGGCTTCAGGCAGGCATCGGACAATCTAACTGGAAATATTCAAGGATAAAAGTTAAATACATAGAGAGAGGATTTTTAGTGGCATCTAAAACCAGGGAATGATTGGGCTAGCTGGTAGTATAAACTGAATTAGACAGTTTTGTTGTCCTGGATTTGGTGCGGTTAAATAGTGTGCTAGAAGTGTATAATTATGTTTTGCATGATTTTTTTTTCACGATTCAAGGTGTATTATGATGTGTTGGGATAGATATGTGTTTATGCAACCATTGTTATAATTGGTCATGTATTTCTGACACTATGGTACGTTTCTTTCATATAATCACTGTGTTAAAAATATATTGGCCAATGGGCAAATGTATTCTGGAAATAAAACAAGGCAGCAAGTTAAATCAGTGCACTTTATTATGTGTACATGTTCTCACGTGAAATGAATATAGTTTGAGATCAAATTAACACATGTCATCACATCTAAGACGCACAACAACAAAGTCGTTAATGTAATCCTGATGTAATTATTTACTGTAATTATTGTGATTCCTATTTAGCTAAAATGTCACATACTGTATGAGAAACTAATATATTAGGATTAAATAAAAGTTCAGAACATGTATCTTGAATTTTAAAATATTAATTACAAGATTTTACATCTGTACAGAAAGACACTAGAAATAATAATTACAATACATATGTAACAAACTCTGGTAGCTTTAAACCTGCCATAAAAATCTTATATATAGTGTACACAGTGTACCATAACGTATTTTTAAACAATGTAGAATTATTTCAATTTTTCCATGAAATTATTATACACATTCGTAATGTTCATAATGCCTTTGTTGTAACATAGGCCTATGCAGCAGAAACCCGTGGGAAAGTATTGATGATTGAACACATAACCCAAATCCGAATATAAAATTGCTTGTATTTCTCAATTTAAATATGAGTTACAAGTATGAAGCAAATATAAATGTTACATAGATCATCATAAATTCAGACTCTCTGATGACAATCTACCAACTAAAAGTAGCAGACATAGTCAGCCGAAAATGTAAGCTGAAATATGAACAACTACATGATATTACATGCACAATCTGTTAAATACCGAATTTATTGACATTGGTCAATTACCAATGCTTAATTTCAAACTTATATAGATCTTTTTACCTTTGCAACAATTGAATTATCTATTAGTCACATATGAACATGATGTAGACGCATATTAATATACAAGTGTACAACGAACTCTAATGTTTTACTAGAATCATATTCTAACTTTCACTTATAACTATGTCAGCATACGTGTTACTAGTCTACATCTAACTTGACACACGTGGAGTATCTTTTCAACATTATAACGGAATTCTGCTTCTATTAATGTATACATCTGAACTGGATACAACAAGACCACCAGTGGTAAGATCTTGATACTGCTTAGCAGCAATAAACACATGAGAAGAATTTGCTTTATTTAAAACATCGACTAATCCTGCAGTACGTTTACCGTTTACTACACAGGTGTGTGTAATGGTGCGAGAAATAAATCCCGCTATATAAATCAGCATATTGGTTCCTCTACTGTAATCACAGTTTGTGGCCCAAAACAACTACGAGAGACCTGATTACATCAGGTATTTAGGAAGAAAAGGGAACTGATGGGTGGACAAGCTCATTGTATTGGACTGGAGTAATATATTTCAAATTAAATACTAATGGTTTAAATCACTTATGTACATACACTATAGAGAGTAATTCACTTGGATATCATTTCACAACAATACTTGTGCATGTATTCACATTTTATGCCATTCTAAACATGGCAACTAACGTGACCATAATGAGTTTATAGTTTTGACTCATTTCAATGTATGTGTAGGAATTGAAATGATTTGTATTGTCAGAGAGGGGCAACCCCATTGTTTCAACTTTGTGAACTGAGAATTGTTAAATGTGTTAAATAACTGATCTAACTTTTCTATCAAATGGGCTGTATGCATAGCATCAGCTGATAATTTACCTAGGTTAACATGGGTTGATATGCCTACTGCCACAGAGTGCCATCAACGTGAATGGCATGCCTAACACACAGTTGAAAACACTGGGAAATCCACATGTTTTTGTGTTGACTTTCTGATAGGTAACAATATGTTACGAACTTTGAAACATGAATTTAAAACAATCTTTGCTTATATTTTTCAATAAATATGGTGGATCATAGAAGAAATTGACACGATTATTGTTGTGTATACAATATGGCTTGCTAACAGATACTCCTAGTTTAGTGACCATTGCCTGATTATTTGACCATTGACCACATATTATAGCTTTGACAATAAGGCTAGATTCATTTGCAATTTTTGATACACTTCAAAAGATCTGTCAGCAAATTAGAATATGCAGTACTGCTGGTTAGAAAATAGCCAATTGGTTGCTTCGTCTTACATGCTAAACCTCTCAACATAAACACAACACTATGCTAGGCTGAATAGTTAGATTTTCCCAAAATATTCCAACCGTTCCCTCTCATCATGCTCAGGGTTATGTAATACACTTTCTTTTATTGTCAGTTCACCAAAAACAACACAGCTTAATTTCGTCTGGTCTGACATTATATTAACTTTAACTTATATCATGGTTACTTCACTTTGACATGCTAAGTTGAGACGACACAAAAAAGACCTGGACTAGACATATGTTTAGCGAGTTCCTTCGTCAACTGAGCTACAGACATATTATCCGTGGCTGTTACTTTGAGTTGAGTGGCCTTAAGCACATTTCGTTTCCTCCTGGTACTCGTAGTCTAGATGTACATGCTTTGAGTTTCTTTTTCCTGGAGGTTAAACCAGTAGTTAGTTACCATATTGGACCAACTGTAAATAAAATGAAAGTGATTTAATTATGATTAACCTCTAAGTCAAATTACATGCCTTAAAGATTCAGTTGAACAAACTCGTGATAATCATAATCATAGCCATATCTTCAGCACCAAAGGACTTGTGATCCATGATATAATTCATCAACTGTATTTCATTCAGAATTTTAGATAGAAATTTAAGGAATACTGATTGTCAGTCAGCAGGTGATAATATAGATATTTCGATTATTTCACTAGGCTACTCTTTCTAAATGATACTCTTTTTCTCCTTTGAAAAATGATAGACCTGGACATTTCCCCTAAGTGTTGTGGGAATGAGGGGCTTCACAATAATAGACTATCTTCAGTCTTCTATTCATTTTAAATAAGATGTGTTTGTTCAAGGGGTAACATTTTAGCGGTTAATTGATATAAATGTTTGTTTTAAAGAATCTGGTTTATTATAAATCAAAATCCAACTTAATTCAATCCATTATAAGATTTATCAAGGGTGAATTGTTATTGCTACATGTAGTGACATTTAGTAATGATCTATTCACTTAGTCTTGGCACTAGTAAGATCAGGGAGATACGACTGAGACACGACTCCTTAGATACATAATCAAGAAATATTCATAGCATGCTAATCATTTTGCGAACGGAGTGCACATATTTAGTAATAAGACATCAGTCTGAATAATATGGACAGCTTTCTATAATATAAAGTATAAATCTCAAACAGTGTTTAATTCTGACGATATGCAATATATATAAAGTGACCCAGAAATAGTTTTGTTAATCTCTATTTAATTTATGATCTCAAACTATCATAATATAGGTTAGAAATCGGACAAGGCTGATTAAGGTTATTAACACTTACCAGAGAAAGGCAGTTTATTTCTATCTATCACGTGAAATTATTAATAATGTTAAAGCTGTATTGATGCAATGAGGTTGTAGCATGATTGCTGCGTTGTGGGACTTTTGACACTTGTTTATTTATTTGTTGATACGTTGGGGTTGAATTGCAATTGTAGCTCTGCTTACAGGTGTTTCTTCTTCATTTAATAGCGTTTCTCTAAGAAAGCTGTTAAAGTTAAGAAACATAAAGCAGTTGCATAACTAAATATTTTAATCGACCGGAGCTGATATAAACGAGATATTTCCCAGAGAAATACATTTGTTTGCATGAATCAACTTTGCAAAGTTACAGGTGGTAGAAATCCTTCCCATCCACTTTTAGCGAAAGTGTTTAACTACGGGCATTGAAATTCGATGTTTGTTCATATTCTTTCACTTGCGCAAATTCAACTTAGGTCTGGTTATTTTGTTTTCAGCAATTTCTGAATTGTTGACGATAGACTTGTGGTAAAAGTTCATATGCTTTAAGGATACCATTTTTAACCTTTTTATAATCAAAACTATCAGCTAGTGGAAGATCATAATAAGTTTCCCATGCCTTAATTCTCAGAACATTATGGAGTAACATGGCCCACATCCGTTGTGGCCATTCTAGATTCTTAGCTACTTTTTCAAAGTGCTGGAGGTATTTATCTACCCCTGTTTCATGGAATGGTGGTACCGTACGAACATGTTTACCGACATCAAAATCTTTCTTTGGTGGTATCCTCCTCTCCTGGACAGTAAGTTCTTGGTGCCTCATGTCAGCCTGGATTTCACTCTGGCTTAACTCCATCTCCATGATCCTCAACTGTGCCTCTGCTTTCTTGGCCTCCAGTTTTAACTGTGCCTAGAGCTGATCGGTTTTAGGAATTCCAGTGGTCTGAAGCAAATCCTCTTTATACTTACCAAGAGCATATGATGGCAACAACTGCTCATCAACAAGCACATCGACAATTAATTTATTTAATATATATTTCTTGATAGATATATTCATAGATATTCGAGCAATACCGAGTGATTCACCTTTCTTAAACCCTTCTAAATTTTCCACGAAAGGTGACTCAAGCAATTCTTTTAAATCCGATATAAGTGCTGTAATAATTTGGCATAATATAATTTAATTGGGATATGTTTAATTTGCATCTGTCCTGTCACGGATAAATCCAGACAAGTTCCAATAATTGTCAGTATGCAGGAAGAAACAAATTAAAATAAATTCCAAATAGATTGATATTAAAAATAATATGATATGTAGGTGTTATTATATTACAACAAGACTACAGTAATGAACATAAGTTACTCACACAGCGTCCGTATATATATATATATATATATATATATATATATATATATATATATATATATATATATATAATATATATATTTATTTATTATATATAGGCGCCTCCGTGGTCTAATTGGTAGCACGTTGGACAACATATCACTATCGCTTGAGTTCGAATCTCGGCGTGGGCATATCTGAAGGTTGTTTCATCATTGACTTCGCTTCATTACCTTTGAGGGTAGGCTTAATGGGACGGGCGGTCCCATTAAGCCTAGCATGTGCACAGAAGTGGCCGTGAAACATCAATAATCATGAGCATCATATATATATATATATATATATATATATATATATATATATATATATATATATATATATATATATATATATATATATATAGTCAATCCCGGCATAAACGTGATCATAGATATCGGTTGATAAGCAGTATTCAACAGTAGATATTCCCGGAGTATCTCTTAAGAAGTTGAGATGTCGCTTTAAACGGCTTCTGGACGTTATGAATGGCAGGTTCTAATATGTCAATCACAGTTCGAAAAACAACAATTTGTGTTCGCACATCTTTTAGAATTCTGTGACTACTAATAATATGTCCTTATTGGTTTAGCTTCCTGGTTTATAGCAATACTTTAGTTACTCCGTTTTTGTGTGAAGCGACGCTCTTGCTTTTATAGACGATTCACGATTCCAGAATATTCCTAAGGGAATCATGTGATTCACAGCCAATCAACCGATGACCAATCACAGCACAGAAGAAAAGAAAAAAACCACCACGCCACCTACCATACGATCCCATGCAGCATAAACGTACACACATTAAACAACCAGAACAAAATACACCGTTGCACAAAATAATAGATTACGTCACAGACTAATTTAACTTAGTTTTCGCAAATGCCAAATTTTCTTAGAGATGAAATATTACTATTTTAATGTTCTGTATTATTGTCAGTGAGGGGTTGAAGTTGACGATTTAAGCACGATTCGCCTAGATTAACTGGTCTGCCTGTTTTATATACTGGTCATTTAAAGGATGTAACTAGCAGAAATTAGTATATTAGTAAGTTTTTAGTAATTTGATAAATTTTTGTAGACAGCGAGAATTATTAATATAAAGCTTTTTATCAATTATGTGTACAATTAATCTTTTATTAATGTTATTTCACACCTGAAGGAGTTATAACATGGATGCAACAGATGGCTGAACCTCAGATAAATGGCTTCTCAGGTGGGGGGAGGTTGCTATATATATAGCTAGATATATTTGCCCTGAAATTATATTCACGCTTGTTGTATGAAACCTGCCATATACATTTAAAATAAATAATGTGAGACCATCTTTATAGGATGATGAGAGACACTATGCACTCACTCACTCGTTCACTCGCTAACTCACTCACTTAATGACTCACTCATCCACTCACACAATCAATCACTTACTCGATCGCACACCCAGTTGCTCACTCACCCATTCATTGACGCCAACTCATGTATTCACTCACTAATTTACTCACTATCTCACTAACTCTATACTTACTCACATATTGACGGATTGATTCATTTACTCACTTCCATCTACCAACATTACATCAATTTATTATCCCCTTCTGTTATATGGCCACGACAATTGCTAAGTAACATTTATCTGACAAAGATAATATCAATAATTGAGATAGATTTCTAGGGGAGAGCTTCTGTATAACTTAAGCCACATAAATACATTTATAAGATGTGACATCCTACCTCTGGCTATTTTAATCGACAATACAGTTCATCGACATATACACAGAACAGCATAACATTCCACCCTGCTTCACTCCATCGGAAGTTGAAAAAGGATTTCTATAAAGTTAAATCGAACGGACCGGTCTCTCTCTCTCTCTCTCTCTCTCTGTGTGTGTGTCTCTGTCTGTCTGTCTGTATGTCTCTTCTCTCTCTCTCTCTCTCTCTCTCTCTCTCTCTCTTGTGTGTGTGTGTCTCTCTCTCTCTCTCTGTGTGTGTGTGTGTGTGTGTGTGTCTCTCTCTCTCTCTCTCTCTCTCTCTATCTCTCTCTCTCTCTCTCTCTCTCTCTCTCTCTTGTGTATGTGTGTGCGTTAGGAGATGACACGCAAGTAGACACATATTACAATTTCTCAGCACCCGTAACAGTTTTTCATACCGCAACCGTTAAAAGCTCGGGATCGTTACAGCAATACAGGGAACGGGGAATGGTTATTAGTGATATGATAGGTCAAAGTGTCTGTAGCACTAATGTGCAGCGAGTGGTAGAATGTCTCGAATTAATGACACATTAATACATACTTTTGTTTCTTAAATAATACATTGCCAATTACTTTACCAATAACAGTTCGTAAGGCAATTAACCCGGTAATTATTGCTGTCATTTATCAATTGTTTCATTTTTTTTTCGGAATAGAGACCAATGTTGACAATAATAACATATAAATCATGTTTCGTTAGGCTTCAACCTATGAATGGCACTGTTGACATCGTCCAATGATACAGGATGATTTAATTTTACAATGCAATCATTTAGGCAGTTTTTCATGTATCAAACATTTTAAGACACGCTATTATATAAATCATTTTATTTATTTATAAATATAGTACTAATTTCATTATTGGTGCTATCAACGATATTGGACTTGTTGCATCAATTATTAGTAAGACGTGCTTCAATGGACCCAAAGAAAATCGCGTTTTTCTTGACATCGTATTGCTTATGCCCTTTTATCAGACCTAAAAGTAGAGTGGTCCCTTTTGATAGTTTTCATATTTCCATTCGAGTTAGCCTGGGTACTACGTTTGATGTGAAATATAATACCGTCCCGATGACAGCCATTATCATACAATTTTATACACCAGAACACTGACTGTTCCCTATATGATCTGACATGATTATACCATCCTGCAATCTTAGGATTACTTGTACTTATAGTACATTGCGATGCGGGCTTAAAACATGAGGCTATAATGCAGCTATAGTTTTTGTTTCAAGGTCACTACTCTGATCGTTGCATACTATATTTTTACACCCCACAGCTTAAATTGGGAGTTCTATACCACCCAGTATTTTAATCAATACATATCTATATGATGCAATTTGACCAAGTTTAGCCTTTCTCCAGGAAGCTTTCCTGAAGAACAGTCTCTCCTGGATATCACTAAAATATCGATTGCTTAATATTATGTCAACTACAATATCAATGTGTTTTTATTGTTTATCACCTTCGTGGATCGACTAATAGCGATAAGTTCACCCGATAAACTCTAAGATATATAATAACATCTAGTACCCGTGAATTCATTATACATATATCTTCAAGAGCTACAGTATCTGACTAGGGATAATAGTACGATTTAAATGTGGGTGATGTGAGTGAACAGGACTCATTTAGGACAACACATATCGAAATAGACTGCTAGATTACCTTGAACTTAATCATAATCATGAGACGTGTATAATTTAAACCAAAGTAATAATAATAATAATAATAATGATGTATATTTAATAAAGCGCCCTTACTAGCAGGAGCCATTCATAGGCGCTGTAAAAAACGTACTTTAAAATTGATAGAAAAAGCACAAAGTAAGACCGATTCCTGTCAGCATGTACATGTATATTTATAAATTTTAGCTATACATGAAAGCACAGTCACTATGTGGTTGACCTGTTTGGAAGACATTAGGATCCATACTACAAGTACCATAAACTAGAACACCATTCATAGAATATACGATTGATATGATATTGTTCTCATAGTACCAATGTTCCCGCAACAAAACAATTAACCCTTTAAACAACTTCTACGTGTAATTAAGACAATTATAGCAGTGACCATTAATATTCCATGATGCTATGATAAGTTTTGATTTGTAACATTCATATTAATCATTTACCTATTCACATCATAGCCGCTTACAGCAACCCCCCTCCCCCCGTTTGATAAAGCCGTCTGACATGCGCACCACACCTAACCTGCACACCATAATTCAGCATTGAATTATTTTGACAAATCTAATGCTTCAGAAAGTAGAGTTATCACCAGAGACACATTTTGTGGATCTAGCAGGTGAGTTATTTACAAACATTTGTTGTTAGATAGTATCACACCTAGTATCTTTCACTAATCTATAAACAATTTTATGCCTCTTGGTTCTTCTCCGCGAAATGTACCATACTCCTGCATACGTATCCCAGTCACTGGATGTAGTCTTTTACATTGTTGGATCTAGTAACAATAGCCGTCGTTGTATCCACTCGGTGTGTGAGACAATATGGATCTCGACCAGCTAGCGCGATACTGATAACACTATATTGCCAGGAAAGGTAAAATAGGGCCAGTATTTTAGGCATCACAGATGAAAAATCAATCAGGTTGTGTTTGGTCATCGATTCGTAGGACGTATGGTTTTAGACTTCCGCCTCAATGGTGTGTTCTTTCGATGTATTTTGACAATGTTTCTTCTGGAGCTTTCGTCTGTAGTTTTAGGTTCCATATCCCATAACACATACTATAGAATTCTAGGCAGCAATTCTATTTGTTAATTTGCGCGTTCCTTCACACACAGAAGACGGAAGACTCGGTGTATTTTGCTGCTACGTCTAGCAGGGTTTATTTCCACTATACAAAAGATCTATCTGGTAACATGCGTCAATATATCTAGCTGCGAGAGACACTGCTTCATTCACTGCTTATTCTCTCTCTCTCTCCCTGGTTATTCGCTCTCTCCATGAGCCAATCGCTACTGGCTTATATAGCCATTCCCGGACCAGAGATCCAGCGTGATACTTCCGGCCAGGCATCAATTATCTGATCGTATCAGTACTTAATTGATAACTCTAAAGATAATTGTTTTCTAATTGACTTTTCATATCGGTGCATGCCCACTTATATAAATCTCACCCTATCTCGTTTGGATTTCTTGTCACCGTTTTATCGTTTATTTATTATTCCCAGCAATCTGACACTATCTTTTTAAGTCGTTGTTTTTCCATCAATGTCAAATTTATTAGTTATTTCTAAATAATATGATGCCTGCCGCTTGCTGTATAACGCTGCGTGTGTTTCCGGGAACTGTGTGAAGCTTACTTATCAACGGTTCTCTAAACACTAACGGCTTGGTAGCTGAGGTTTACAAACCGAGCAAATCGGTATACTTTACATTAAGCAGAGAGTTCAATTCAGCGGTAATACACTGTGAGAGTCGACTGAAGTTAACAACATCCATAGCAAAATATGGAAGCTTATCTGGTTCATCAAGATTGCTAATACCACTTATAATATCATTAATAACTGCAACCTTTTCGGATGTAATTGGTCTTATCCATACATATAGCTTTTCTCTTGCTTAAAATGATAGACAACGCTATAAAAGTTCAGAAAATATGTTCTCACAAGTACTATTCAGACTATACAGAATAAATATCATTACTGAGCTGATTTTCACCTCACTGAAAGGACACTCTTTTGTTCTCCTTGTCATGGTAACATGTCCATATAATGTGGCAGAGGGAGCGATCTTTAAATCGCTGTTCCACGGGTATAGAATGAAGCCAGTATGTGGAATTATCAAATGATCAAATCATTGCAACATGCTATAGATGGTAGTTAGGATAATAATTAATAAAAGTAATAATAATAATAATAATAATAATAATGATAATAATAATGTCGATTTCACTTAACGCCTTAATCCTTAACGCTAAGGATTCTTCAAATGGACAGGCCAATTATTTAAATACGATAAACTTTAACTTAGCCAATGACTGGCTGTACAACTTACATAGAATAAATAGAACTTCAATGGTTAAGGTAGCTGTGCCTATTGATCGACGGTAGAAATGACGATCATTACAAAGATAGTCTGCCTTCTTATCCGATCCTAACACGAGTACATCTAAAATACACACCAATTCTTGTCATCATACACACAGCTATAGCATTTTTAGTACATTTTCTGGCCCATACACCATAAATATTGTGTAAACTCTCTCTGTCACAACCAGAAATACCAAAAAATATGTAATGATAATCAATGCAGTAAATCATTATATTTTGTAATATCACCTTAAGTTGCTGCAATGTACGTAATCGCGACTTGTTCACAAATCACTGACCGAGTCAATGGGCCACTTTTATAAACTTTATTTCTATCTACGGGTTCAGTATCTCACATTTACAAGTCATAAATATTTAACTACCATTCTTCATCAACTCAAACTGACTTAGGTTTATCTTTGATGTGGGTAATAAGCCTTAACAATATACGACAAGAAAGATTTTCATTTTTTTAATATATCATTATTATAATTCATTGCGTACAGTGACCTCAAGGGAACGGCCTAAAGCTAATTGGAACAAAGAGACCGAAAACGAGTTTCATCAAAGCAAATACCTATTTTTATATTTTAATATGAGAGCGATTCCAATTAGTAACTACACGCGCACCTCCGCCCCCCTACACACTAATACTCTCTCTCTCTCTCTCTCACACACACACACATACACACTGTGTGTGTTGGTGTGATTAATGATTGATGTTTTACGGCCACTTTTGTGCACAACTTTCAGATATGCCCAAGCCGAGATTCGAACACGGGTCTAGTGATCTATGGTCCAATTAAATTATATATATATATATATATATATATATATATATATTATATATATATTAAGTTCACTGGTTTTATATTTAAAACATAGTCATAATATGTTCTAAGCTCTTATAGCACAAATACATTTTATACATAAATATACTGGTTTCTAAATTATAAATCGGCTATTTTAAATAAGTGGGTCTTAAGGAACTGTACGGTATATTTCTTAACTCGCTTCAAATTTAAGATGGTTTGTCAACTTATTTTAAAGCCTGGAAGCTGATGTTCGGAAGGATATCTTTACATGCATTGTTTTTTGGCTTTTTGGTACCTCAGATCGGGCATTCTCACTGGTACATACGTTTTGATCAGGTCGTATAGATAGAGTGGTGTTGTTCCACTCAGTACTTTGAACGTGTGAAACAGGATCTTGTAGAGTAATCCGAAACGCACAGGAAGTCAGTGCACCTAGAACGAAACTGGTGTTATATGTTCCCTTTTGCGCGTGGCTATCACCAGACGTGCAACACAGTTCTACATTCGCTGTAGGCGGTTTGGCAGAGAGCGAGGGGTATTATATAACAATTCATGGTCATAGACCAGCCCATAAATTAAAAGAGCATATCTCATCATTTACGTACTTACGAATAAGTCCTGTTGTTTGATACCAACAGGACTTTCATGTACAATTCACCTCCATTTTTATTATCTAATATAAGTCCATTATTTCTCACAGCCATGGAAACATTTGTATAAATGGACCTACCTTAACTCGAAGAATCTCAGTTTTCTTCACATCTTAATATGGATGAGAACACAATTAATTCGATCTTATCCTTATTTAATTCCAGCATGTTGCTGTTCATAAAAATACAATACAAACTTTAATTGAAGATGAACTGTCATGCCAGTTATCACATGGCTTTAAAGTCATGTGTACTTCTGTATTATCAACATAGGAATGAACTGGTTAGGTATACATACAGTAATTCTTTGGCCTTCAAATCGATACCTCTTGTACGCCAAAATGAAGACATACATCTAGTGATGTTTTATTCGTGTCTGAAACATACCACGTGCTGTTGGCGAGGTACGACTTCATCCAAATTAAGGCCTTTTCCTTGACACCAAAGGCAAATACTAAATGCTTCTGTAGTGTAGTATCGGATGATGGATTACATGAAATACTGCAGTTAAATCAAGCACAATTAATGCAGCCATGGGTCCTTCATCAAGAGCATCACGATTGTCACTGTGCACTTTAAAGAGAGCAGTTTCTCTTGAGTGACCTCTACGATAAGCATACTGATAACTGTGAACGAGGTCACTGTGTTTTAATTGTTCTTCTGTATACCATGCTACTACCTTTTTAATAAGCATAGAGATGAAAGGAAGGCTAGATCTAGGACGTTAATTCCTCATATCTGCCTTATCTAACCCATTTCCGTTAGGAGCTGGATTATGGTGGGTCATTTCAAACACAACGGCATCATTGACTCATCCTTTGACCAATTGGTAATGGCTGTTATCTGTGGCAGAAGTTGATCCACACATTTCTTCTAAAGCCACGTGGACTGTAGATCCAAATCACGTGACGTATTCGGAGACTTCGTGATTATCTCTTTGATTTCAACTTAAAAACCAGTTGAAACATTTCAAACATTTTCCTTTTAAATATAATAACTGCATCGATAGAGAAATTATTATTATTATTTGGGGAACCAGAAAAGATCTTATTCCTGATGATTATTGTTTTTCTCATGAAAGAATTGATGAAGTTAGCATGTGATGCGATGCGGTGTGATATCATGTCATATCATGTAATGTCAATAACTCACTGACTCAGTGAGTCAGTGGAAGTGTGAGTTGGTTCGTGGATTGGTGAATAAGTGTAGGGGAGAGTTGTATATAGATACAGGTAACTTTATTATTTCCATTCTGACAAAATATATCTCTACTTCATTAAACTGGAGTGATCCCTAACAAAAGATTTCCAAAATTTAATAATACATGTATTTACATTTATATAGTTTATCTAAGCTAAAAACTTGGTAAACCGAAAAAAATAAGAAATGTGATCTACATTTAAATATATGTCTCGATGTTATTAAACATTAGGTTAGTCTCGGGTTTTAAATAGTGCTGCTCTAACAATCATATCGGGAGTCATATATAGGCTTCTGATGAAAAACGTATTTCTAAAACTGATAGGATAAAATTTGGTGGAAAAGGATATTAGGTAACATTTGTTGAACAGCATAGTTGAATGAGGTACTATGCAAATCGTATATTATTATTATTATTATTATTATAACTATGAGTGGATCTGACATGAAACTGGTAATGACTGTTTGATTAATGTCCGGTTCTAAATCATCTCAGGTGGAAGAGAGCGTACTGTCGTAATCTGATCTATGGGAGATACATTAAAATGTATTTCAATATGGTACAGTTACACATAAATATTTTACATATGGCTAAGTATCTATAAAAGTAATTCCGAAATTTACCTAGATGTGTTAAGTGACTAATAATACAAAGGAGACGGTTCCAACTTATTTTGTTGTGGACACACAAAACGTTTGGAATAACTGGTGATCATTTATGTAAAATATAAACCTAAGTGTGTTCGTGCTTTATTAAATTTGATGTATATGAACATAATCCCAGCTCTAGTGGTAATTACAATGTTATTTAGTATTAAGCATCTACAATATTAAAGATTACGCTAACGCTAAGCTGGTGTTCAGTTGGAAGATGAAGTTGGTATTGGAATTAAGTTAGCGTGAAGTTTAAAAGGTGGAAAACGAAATGAGAGGGCTAGGAGTTAACTACGTATGATCCCCCCTGTTCAAATACTATTAAGGTTTCGGGGTAAATATACATGTAAATATATGAATAGCTATATGTTAGTGTATTTCTAATACTGGTTATTCATTGTTGTTGTTATTGATGTACTTGTTGGTTTCTAAAGGAAATCTACAATATTTCAGATATACAATAAATCTAAAATAAATCTTATTGCAGAAGGCAAAATGAAACAAGGCCTTTATCCATCACAAGCAATACAACCGCCTATTTGTCCTCATGGATAGAGTGCGGGACTATTTACCCACGGTTATGGTCATACCGTGCGGGAAGTTGGCGATTCGGGAATTGTTTAGAATTACTCCCCGTGGTAATGCTGTAAATTACAGACCATAGGCGTCTCCCTCATTTGAGGTTGTCAGCCTCGGAAAATAACTGCCATTTGGGCTATTATTATATATCGTGTTTCTGCGACAAATAACGTCGACAAAGATTAAAACTTAATAGATAGTGTGCTAGAATAATAACATATACCATCTATTAATGTCCGGGTTTCTCTCACATCGTGTGGCACGAGGTATTACAGATACTAATTATCAATTATAGTCACACGATGAGTTGTCGACATTAGATACAATATGTAATTGTACAAAATTATCAATTTGGTTTAGTAATTATCCATTCCTGTCGTTTATCTGTATGAAACTTCTACATTAGTTTAAATTTAATGTAGCTAACAACTGAAAATCAAATATGTAATTGCTTCCTTACCTCCACCGTCAACGATTTATATACGAATATGATGATATATGCCACTACTTTGTATTTTATTATACAATACCACACCACATATGACATGATGTTAGCTGACGAGACAAGACGAGAATACAGTATATAGATTGTTTTAATAAAACTCGAAGCATTGTTAAGAATACAATATTTGAGATACCGTGATTCGTTTGAAATATATTTTAATATTTCATTTCATTGCTAAAACTAAATATAGTTGTTTAAACAATCTTTAAAACTGAATTGTAGTTTTCATCGTGAAAAGTCATATGTGTCCGTGTGTGTGTGTGTGTGCGCATATGTGCTTATCTGTGTATATTCGTGTCTGCGTATGTATACATATGGTGACACCTAAGACAAACACTACATGACAACTTGGTGGACTACTTACTTTATTATTTGCATACTTAGGTAGGTTGGAGGGTTTCTACAAACCTAAAACATTCTATTTTAATAATCTTTGCCTACTAATTTCCGTAGGTAGACATGTGAAACAGTGTGACGGTCGATATGAAATACAAACACAGATTTAGCATATCATCTTCTTGATTCATAAATAACAAACCAGCCTGAAACAAATACGGATTTTTAAATAAACAAATAGTGTAAGTCCTAAAGTTAACTTTTTGTGTTTTATGTCTAATGTATATAGATATTCTACGGAGGAGGCAAATCGAGAATTGCCACAATGCCACAATGACAATATATTCCAATATATATGTATTATAGCATATTGTATACATTTGAAAAAAGAATTATTTTTATTATTTTGAAAAATCGCTAAGTACTGATTAATATTCCATTCATCTGATAAAAACATAGCCCCTACAAGCAACAATAGTGTTGTTATGAGATAAAAATATGCGTCAGCATTATTAAAGAATATTGATACATACATACATACATACATACATACATACATACATACATACATACATACATACATACAATATACATATATACATATACACATACATACATCATACAACATACATACATACTACATACATACATACATACATACATACATACATACATACATACATACAACACACACACACACACACACACACATATATATATATATATATATATATATATATATATATATATATATATATATATATATATCAACACACAGGACTGGTAGACATTATACATGTCTCAGCAATAAAAGTCGCCACTCTGGATTCAGTCTCCTGAAGAAACGTCCAGAGTTTGAATTCACGGTTCGAGATTCTCTGTGCATGTGCCTTATTATACACAGCTAAAACACACATTATATATATATATATATATATATATATATATATAGCAATACTTATCTAGACCTTTACAAGTATTTTGTTCTTATGAATCCAATATCTTCTAGGGTAGCTGTTTGATCCAAATTGGTTAGTTGTATATGATGCAACATACTTGGTTCTTCGTTCATACCAGATATGACTCTCACATATGAGTATTTTGGCAAAATGTAATATGCTGCCATTTTTCAGCCACTTTTGTCCACTCAGAAGACTAAATAGGAGAATAAACATCACAAGGATAATGTGTAATATGAAACTTTTTCAGACCTCGCTGAGTTGATGAATACCGACGACCAATGAATACCGCCACGTTTGATTTCGAAACTTAATATTATCTGTGTTTAATGGATGTTACTCTGGGAAACACCATTTGGCCTTATCCCGAGATGTGATCAGAGTAACTTTCCATTATAAACTCAACCACTCGTGTATACTACATTCACTAACTCATCAACAATATCCCAAACTAATTCAATAAATAAGTGAGCCAATTGATCAAACAATAATATGACTTCATAATGTTGTTATAAATTGGCAGCAGTATAATTGTAATGGACATGACAGCAGTGATGTACCAAGAGGGTTTTAGTATTTCAACAGATCATTTTACAAACAAAACAATTTGACTAAACCTTTTCATAACCAAATAAGTTTGTATCATGTAGCATACAAATTAGGTGTTAAATCATTGCATCGTAGATATAAAACATTTGCTTCAAATTTGATATGTTTGTGAAATGTTTGCCTAGAAGATCACCCATCAGTAAGAGTTTCTATTTTACAAAACAAATACCTTACATTATTCCTAATGTTTAATCTTGTAATTTTAGATATATATCTGATAGTAAGTAGTTAATCTACAGATTGCTAGATATAACATTACAATGTTGCTATATTCTGTTATTGGTGACAACTGAAGTTTCCAGATTTCACTCGTTTTCTCGAATGCACAGTTTTAATATAATATAACTGTCAGTAGTACACAGTGTACCCACCCTTTCAATGAATGTATGATTGCGTTGATTGGTGGCAACATCCGAAATGGTCTAGAGTAGTATGTGAAGACGATGTATTGATGGGCTCTGGATAGTCATTCACATGTCAGTATAAATCGTCAAGCGCATCGTTATTGAATAAAGCTATATTTAAGAATTGTTTCTTACGGCTCTGAAGCAAGTGATGTCTTGGGTTGACACTGGCCATGATAGTGTTAGAAAGGTGACAGCCACATCGCAAACATGGACCGTGCTTTGAATATGCTATCTAGCACAGCTTAACTGGTTATGACATTAATGTTTGCCAGTAACTTAAATATATGCTTATTGGAACTTAAAAGACCTAGGGTGTTTCATAAATGGGACGCTTTATAAATTCAACGTGTTTATTTCCAGATATACCCTTTTTAAATGCATTTATTGATATGGTGATTTGTTTCCATTACCTGCACCAGTTAGTCAGCACGAGGTGTGTTATCAATGAAACACAAACAATCTAAATCTCTCTCTGGCTTTATGTTATATTATGTTCTGTTATGTTACGTTGTCTTACGTCACATCACATGATATTGTGGTACGTTTTAATATATGTTATGTTATGGTATGTTATATTATATTATGTAAGCTATTTTCATGTACTAACTCACATGTTATATCATTATATATTTCACATCATTCTGGATTACAACATATATTTTGCGTTACATCATGTTATGTTGTGATGGGATCAATTTTTTAGTTTTTCTCCCGGCATGAGATAACATGTCGAATAGCATTATATCTTATAACATGATGTAATATCAGATTATCTAATATTAATTTTTTAATACAATGCTTTATAATTTCAATTTAGTTTTGTAACATCGTAATGCATTGAACTATTGTATTATTATATACCGTTTTGTATTGTATTGTATTATTATATTTTCTTGGTACTGATTTGTTAAATAATACATGTACTATATATTATATTTCCGTCGTGCATAATAACTAATATAATATTTAAAGTTAACTTACCAAGCCTCTTGTTTTGAATGCCTCCGATTCAAACCTCAAATAAAACATTTGTCTTTGAGGTATAAGTCATTAAAGTTGTATATCTTTAACTTCATCGTAACTCCTTGTTGTCACTTCTAATTAAAGACGTTTAATCTTAAACTAACCTAAACGTAGAATTATTGTATATAATTTTAAAACATAGGTATTTATTAGTTGCACCAAATACCACAATATAATCTAGGTTTAGTTTCCATATAATAGTTAACATTTCTATAATGCCTCTGTTCTGATATTTGTATGACTATAATCGTTTCATTGGCATATTAGTTGTGAGCGATTACATATGATTATTTGCTGGCGTGAGGTTAAGGATTTAATTTTTGTGTATGTGTGTGTATTTGTGTATGTGAGTGTGTGTGCGTGTGTGTGTGCGTACGCGTGTCATAGTGCGTGTCTCTGCTAAAGTTATATACTACTACAACTACTACTACTACTACTACTGCTACTACTACTGCTACTACTACTGCTACTACTACTACTACTACTACTACTAATAATAATAATAATAATAATAATAATACTGACAATTTTATTTCAAGGATACAATCAAGGCATTGTACATTTAATCCAAACTTTTAGCATCACGATATTTGCATTCATGGATGAAAATAGCAAGGGACTCAAAATGTATTATGTTACTTTAATTAATCTGTTAATCAGACATAAAACGACATTGTTCTAAGCAATTTGACTTATTCAGTCCTGTATCATGACAAACAGGTTGTATTTAATATAAGCCATTTGATATAAGAAGAATCTTAGTTAGACTAACATATGAAGATTTACCGCTTCATAGCCAACTCTATAATTTTTCTCTTCCTTTCGCTACTTTTGTTTCTGAAGTACTAATAGTTCATGATATGGTTCGGTGTTATAATTTCCAGACATTGCTGGAGTCAATATTAGCTATCACGTTTGCTTATCTGTTTCAGAGTGAATCGGGGTCATCTCCAAACTACTGATCTCTTTTATATCACCTTACTTGTACTTAAAAGGAACTATCCATAGGTGAGCGAGTAAAGAAAAGAGTGAATGAGTGAATGAGTGAGTGAGTGCGTAGGTGAAAGTTTGATTCGATTGGTGAGTGATTGGGAGAATGGGTGAGTGAATGCTTAAGTGAGTGACAGAGTTAGTTTGTGAGTGAGTGACTAAGTCATTGACAGATCGAGTGGGGAAGAGGATAATTGAGTGATTGAGTGGGTGTATGCATGTATTAGTGAGTGAGAGAGTTATTGAGTGAGAGTGTGAGTGAGTCAGTGGTTAAATGGGTGAATGACCGAGTGATTGAGTAAGTGTGTGGGTGAGTGAGTAAGTGAGTTAGTGAGTTGGCGAATTGGTGAGTTGGTGAATGAGTGGATTAGTGAGTGAGTGAGTGAATGAGTGAATGAGTGAGAGAGTCAGTCAGTGGATCAGTGAATGATTCAATGAGTGATTCAGTAAGTGATTCAGTGATTCAGTGAGTGACTCAGCGAGTGAGTAATTTGGATGAATCATTGAGTGAGTGATTCAGTGAGTCATTGAATGAGGGAGTCGTTGAGTGGGGCATTGGGTCAGTTATTGAATCATTGATTCAATCATTGAGATAGACAGGGAGAAAAATATTCCCACAGATAAATGAGACGAAAAGGCACCTATTAATCTGAACGGATCAATTAACATAATGACGTAAAAGGTTATATTTCCTAAAAACATTGTAGTAATTGTTGTTATTGTTGAAGCTGTTCCTTTTCTTGTTGTTGTCATGGTTGCTGGTGGTGTTGCTATTGTTCCAGCTGCTTATACGGCAATGAAGGTATATATTACCTAAACCAAACATTATACATACAACAACACCATACCAACAATAACAATACAACCATTACAGGATATTTTACTTTTCATGTTTATTTATTTTTTATTTTTTATATCACTAAATGTAAACAGTTTACGATCTAATTTGGTTATTGATATTAGCCATCCATCTCGAAGATGTTAAACGTTTGTTAAATTTAATAATTTTTTGCTTCGCTGCTAAAACTCAGAAAAGGGAGGCGACATGATCCCCGCTTCGGGAGATGGATAATAACGCGCTGCATTAGAATGACACTCGCAGTTAACGCGGGTATCTATTAATGCAATCCTGGTATACCACTCTATCGTTTGGCAATTAACTGGCAGATGTCCGCTTAAATTACCTGCCTCTTTTCTGAAGCAGGTGACCCGTCATGGTTATGCCCACATAGAGCTTGGTAGTAAGCGAATGTGTCTTCCAACAAGTGAAAAACTATACTGGGGAACATCACACGCACACTCACACTCACACACACACACACACACACACACACACACACACACACACACACACACACACACACACACACACACACATCATGTATCATTCTGTTTTATTCGCATATACGCTTATGAGGTATTTGACCCCCCAGCAAATATCACAAGGCATATTTTGCTGCAGTTGAGAAAGTTCCGTTTTCTATGCGTGGAGACTATATTTCCCGGTCCCCGCATTCAAGAAAAGTTGATCTAGAGCTGTATATTCCATGTACTATTTGCGTCTTTGGAGGCACGCCGTTTAGGTGTCTGACCTGGTTATCCAGCATTTAAATGACTGTACCAGGCACAGTACGCTCTTAAAGCATTATACGTACTTCTGACTCAGGAATAGAAACACTGTATCGCATCTCGAGCGGTGGCATTGGACACAGCTTGCGCGGTTGATGTGTTTTATATAACAATTTTAGTTGCATATAAAATTCACCTTGGTTGTATGTGAGAATAAAATTATCTTTCCTAGATCCAGTTATGTCCAGTTTGTATTATGGCATTCAAGATTAGCTCTAATCTGTTTGTCATAAATAACATTTAAGAACTTTATTACTACAATAGTTAGAATAGCAGACAATAGGTCAGGTTTGAAAATGATAACATAGTTCAAACAGTACCGAAGCTATGACGCGCTCTTACTGTCTACTTCAGCGCAGATGCCAGTCTTTTAATAGCAATTAAGCTAAACAGTTTTAATAGTAGTCACTTCGTGACGCCTGCCAGTTGTAAAAACCGATCTTTGAAGACAGTGACAATTGGGTTATATAGTTTATATAGTATTGCTTTGAAGAAAGAAACAGTAGTGAGCTCCGTGGCCTAGCGGTTAAGCACCCGGCACTTGGTGCCAACGTTCACAGGTTCGAACCCCGCAAGAGGTCGAAACTTTTCTAGAGATTAATTTCTCGGCTCACAACATCGTGGGTGGCTGACCCCCTGAGGACGTAAAACACTCTGGCCACCCTCAGGATATTTCGCTCCATCTTTCCGTATTGCTCCCCTGTGAGTGGTGGGGGAGGAGATTTCTCAACCACTGTATGATTCACTTTTTGTTTTTGCTTGGCGGCTTAGGAACTGGTGAGACAGTGCAAATGTCCCAGCAAGAAAAGTCGCCACTCTGGATTCAGTCCCCTGAAGAAACGTCCAGAGTTTGAATTCACGGTTCGAGATTCTCTGTGCCTGTGCCTTATTATACACAGCTAAAACACACATACACACACATATATACATACATATACCCGCACACGCATACACATGCACATACACACACACACACACACATACATACATACACATACACATGGTCACATATATACACACACGCATATATATATATATATATATATATATATATATATATATATATATATATTAAACAGCTCTAATACTTTATCGGTATGTGTGAAATAACGAAAAGGATAAAGGAACGGATACTCATACATATAATTGACCAAATCGATAAATACAATCGATGGAGAGATATTCATAAACGCACCTTAACTCAGGTAAAGGAGGTATATAGTCAATCACAATACAGGATTGTTTATGAAGATCACCTCGATTCGCCGTGAAACAGCTGAGCAAAAATGTTATGGAACATTGAATTAAGATACAGCAATGAGGAGAAATAATGAAACTGAACGAGATCGCGCACTATATCTACTTCAGAAAGAAAGGTACGAAACAGAAAATAAGGATGAATTTGGCTTTGAAGCAGGAAAATCCCATCTATGTATCTATATAAGACTATTCTTATAATAAGTGAACGACCAAGTTTTCAGTGTCATTCTATGCCTTATTAACAGATAAATTAAAGATATATAATTTAATTTTGGGTAACATGTTATTTTGAATATCTCCTTGCAATAATATTGGCGTTATTATTATTATTTTTTATTTTGTATTGTTATTATTATTTTTTAGTAGTAGTAATATTAGTAGTAGTAGTAATGGAATTAATAGCAGTATGTAGGTTTAACACCGTCACATGTTCACACACAAGCACACGCACGCACACACATACCAACACGCATATAAACACCGAGAGACAGAAAGACACATACATGCATGTACACTCACATACACAGACAGATAAACATACATGGAAATACAAACCTTTACAACCTTTATACTGACAACGTAATTACTCACCAATGAGATATAAATAAAACCCACTGTAGTCATGCATAAATATCAGTACAGAAACACAATAAAAACGTTAACACGACACTCCAATTATACCGTTAGATAATATAGTAGCTTAAGATCAAAGTAACAAATCCTGATTTGCTTTCTTTACTATATTTAGTGAATCGCCACGTAGGCTTAGATGAAAGGTATTTAATTAGAAATGATAATAAAGGGTTACATTGAAGAATAAGATACATCATATTCATAAGTCATACATATTTTCAAAAAATAAAAAACATCACAATAACTCACACTACAACAATATACAAAAGAAAACGATATTACTCACTACAAGGAACTATGACGTACTATAAAATATAATTAAAATATAGAACAATATATCACAAAATAATCTCAGATGATTTCATATGAGATGCTGGTATATGACAAAATGTGATTTGGCATGTAACATACCGGGTGACATTATAAGTTGTCATATAAAATGGCACGACTCGCCACAACACAACACGATATAACGCAAATTATATGAAGTCTTGCGCAAGTATGTGAAATATGATAATATATGACATGAATTGATACATTGCCTATGTTCCATTGATGTCAAACCTCTGGCAGAAGATGTGGTTGGGAGAATCGAGACAACCCAACCTATCAACGAATCAGACAACCAATCTGGAGAGGCAATTTGAGGGTATTTATAAAGCGTTCCATTTATAATCTATTATAAATCGACCAACTTCCAATAAACAAATGAATGAGTTATTAGCAATTATAACTTTAAAGATGAATAACCGATGTCATAAGGTATTAAGCTAAGCCAGATAGCGTATTCAAGGCAGGGCCATTACCTATTATTGATCTTCGGACGCACCAAGATCCTCTCTGATAACATCATGACTAGCACCAGTCCAAGACAAGAGCGTCACTGGCCTCAGAGCCATCGGAAATAGTCCACACACGGAGCTGTATTCATGAAATATCGGTTTGACGATTGCATAGTGACACATGAAGGATTACTTATGTGGAAGATCCAGAGCCCTGTCAATACAACATTTGACGCACGATTCTAGACAATTTTGCATGTAGCCATCAATCAAGACCACCAGATATTCATCGAAAAGATGGGTAAATTATGTCTTAATGAGATCTATATTAGATTTATGTATAGTTCGGTGTAAAGTTCTGGTGTCATTAAAATTATTACGATAACAAATTACTGCTTTCACTTACCGTGTTGTGTTCAGATTAATCTAAGTAAGGGAGTATGCGAATGCTCTTTATTTGTATTGAATCACATACATATGTCAATTGTTGAGACTTTGATCGAAAGGTAATCTTAATTATTACTCCACATTTGTCGAAATGGCCAATTGCAAGAAGAGGAACAAGAGAACATCCATTTGTAGAACACCCCCAAAGAAACAGAAGACAGAAAGAAGTGTGTGTATTCGAGAAAAAAAAGGATCTATGTCAAATGTGCAAAATACCAAACTATGGCGACACTAATCTTATATCTAGCAATTTGTAGACTAACAACTTACAATCTGATAAATATCTAAGACATAAGATCAGTCATTACGAATATAGTAAAGTATATGACGGATTTGAATCAGTAATACCTATGCTCTAACATCTAATTTGTATGTTACAGGATACAACATTGCTTGGTTTTGAATAAGTTTAGTACGAATTATTTTGTTTACAAAATGATCTGTTCAAATACTAAAACTTCGTCATGACCATTTTAATTATACTCTTGTTATTGGTCCGGACCCAGCAGTGCGTGTGACCTTTGACAAGATTTGTGTCGTTTATTAAAGACATGAATGTCACAAGTTAGATTGATTTGATGACAACTGATAAGAAAATCGCGAAGAAATATACTTGTTTCATCGATTGGAAAATGAATTTAATTAATTAGTGTGCAATTTTGTTGACGAGTTAGTGAGGGTATACAGGATACATTATTATTATTATTATTATTATTATTATTATTATTATTATTATTATTATTATTATTATTATTAATACAGGAGTGCGTGAGCTTATTATTGAAACTGACTGGATATAAGTCCAATTAACGCTTCCGTAGAGTAAAATCCCATATACGGAGGTAATATTAAGACTTCAAACCTGACGTGGCGGTTTTTATTTGTCATGTACGTGGACTAAAATTGAAATGTAAAACTTATATTTACCTTTCTCTAGGTAGCGCCAATATCGATACTAATTTATGGAATTCAGATGTGGAATCTGAATTGATTTAATAAAGCATATCGACTTCTATTTTTCTGGGATGTTTTCTAGGCAAAGTCAACCCTTTGCTTTCTTGTTATTCATTTATTTCCGTAAGATTGTCCTATTCATCCGTCCTATAAGGCGACTAAAAGGGGCAACCTGTTTGCCGCGGGTTGCAATCTGTAGAGGGGAAGAGTGTGTCCTGGTAGTTGAGCTTTGGAAACACCCCAACACACTAATTTCACGCTAATTATCTTTAAAACGGAAGGTCAGAAACGCTAGATCTGACCAATCGGCTCACGTTTTACCCCAGACGTGGTTGTTTTGAGATCTTGGTCATTAAATCCTCATTTACCAGAAGGCAGTGGGTGATGGATTAAACCTAAAGGATGATGTTGCCTCGGGTGGTTGAGTGGATTATGCTTTTCATCTAGCCAACAAAAGTGAATAAAAGTGAACAAGAGAAGAGGTAGATTTGGACTATGATGCAGTGAGTGGTATCAACTGCAAGCCGCTATTACTAGTAATGGAATGCAAGGTTTGTCAAGAGTAGTTAAATATGTGATTTGATTACGTTCTAGACAAGTTCTATTCGAGGTAAACAAAATGTACCATTCAAATCATCTACTCCGATCAACCATAAGAGTAGATGTTATCAAATTGTCATATTTAAATATCCACGTGGAAAGACACATTCCCAATCCCATGAGGTTCTTTGTATGTCACGCATTTGGACACCATACGAATAACTGCAGGAGGATGCTCACATATGCCCGATGTGGTACAGACAATCATAATGATACTGATCTTAATACTGATCCTGTGAAGCACGTCAGTGTTGTGTAAATTGTAAAGGAGTGCCTAATACTTACTCCTAAGTTTGTCCTATGTCCCCCGCAAAAAAGAAAAGGGGATTTAGCGCATTAAATGTATAAAAGATTATCGTTTGTACAGGCCAGACAACACTTCCTTTTGATAAAGGTTATGCCATGGTGGCCAAGCCTGTGACACTATGAGACACACGTACTATCGACACCCATACGATGATTACTTGCCCGGAAGCCCTACTAATATAAATCTATTGAAGTGCAAACGGACGAAAATCCACATGAGGCTCTATCTACACAAAACAGAACAAACACCATAACCACAAAGCCCCCAAGTTTGCTTATGATAAACCAAGCTAAATCAATAGTTACAAAATAAAAGCCTCAAATGTTATTAAAACCTGTCGTTCAAAAGAAATCAAAATAGAAAGCAATACATTATAATCGTCCCCAAAAAGGATTCGGAGGACCATCTTGTTGAACAGATCAGGTTAGATACATTAAAGGATATGCTGAATAATGAAGAAATGGACTTATAGCTTGATTATACACTGAACCAGGGATCATCTTCTTAACAACGGCTAAGCCTCAATGATAGACGCAATTATAAAATGGAATTTTAGAGATTTTTGCCAGAATGTAGGCGAAATAAAAATGTTTATGCTCAAATATAACCCCTTAGAAATATGTATACAAGAACCCTTTGTTGATCAAACAAAATCACTCGACTTCTATAAATATTCTACATATAAGCAGTATTCTGAAGCCATCAATGGTAAACCTACTGGTGAGTAAAATATCATAAACCGTCAAAATTATTTTAATATAACTTTGCAGACAAAGGCTGTATCTATTTCCAATCACAAAACAATAATATTCTGTTCAATTTATTTACTTCCAATATCGCTACTTAATTCAATAGAAATAAAGTTTGACTAACTTTCTTCAACATGTGTTATAGTTAGAGATATGAATGCTCACACTATTCTATGGGGATATAAACGTATCAAGAATAACGCTAGAAAGAGGAGAATATTCAGGGTTAAGATGTAGTTTTGTCCCAGTAAGCATCATCTTTTGTTAAACGTTTATAGTGTGTATGTTAGCATTCGCTCGCCAGCATTGTTCTCATCGATTTCTAAGGCTGGTGATGTTTAGCTCTTTTTACCAGGGCATTGTATTTCTTGTTTAGTGACTTCTATGCTAGATAAATGTGACTACTTTCCTCAAAAATGCAAAGATCGTTCTCCTACATAATAACTAATAACTCGCATCAAAGGTGATATTGCATTAAGTATGAGTGGCTTTTCGTAGCTTCTGAATCTTGTATCGTCAACGTCGTGTAATAAAAAAAGATTTGCATACAATTAAAAATTAGCGTTTTAACGATCGGTGATTAAGGATAATAAATAATTTATGCCGATTGAGAACGTCATAAAGATGTATACAAACTTATACAAATGACGCAAAATAGAAATGACAAAAGTTGTTATTCAAATCACGGTTACACAACTGAATAAGCATCCACTTGTGATTACCGGCAACTAAATGGGAAATTTCTTAACTATGTTGAGGGTTAAGTTATAAAAACTCAAACGAAAATAGAGAAACTACATTAGACTTTATTATTTCTCATACTATGTTATCCTAGCCATTTGCTATTAGATTAGCACTATTACAAAAATTAATTTGGATATGGCCGCCATGCGCATGTGCAAGACAGAAATTAATCGCTCCCGAGAACTCATAAAATTTAAAGAACGTGAACTAAATAATAGCCAACAGCACTGCGACATTTTCAAGATAGGGAAAAGAAAAGTACAGAAAATGACGAAGAGAATGGATGGGTATCTCTTTTCAATTGAAGCTAATCTAGACAAAGGAATTACCGAGTTAGAATGTTCGTTATGGATGTGGTCTCAATAACAAAATTCCTTGAATATTCCTACTTCTGGTCCATTACTTCAGGAAAAGGTCATTACCTCGTACAAAATACGAGGTAATAACTTATTACCTTTTCGTATAGATATCATTGATGCTGGAAGCAAATAAATAATTAAATGTTTCCTTTTCAATTGTTAGCTGCATTAAATGTAGACTAATGTAAAGGTTTTATAGAGACAAACGACATTAATTTGTTTTCACTCTGTCTAATATAATAATAAGTAATTAACAAACCAAATTGATATCCAATTACATATTGTATTTAACATCGATAATTCACGTGTCAATGATGTGTCAATGATGTATAATTAGTATCTGTACTACCTACTGCAGTACAATAGGAACATAAAAAAATTAACAACTGCTAATCTGGCTTTAATATCCCTGATCTGAGAGAGATCTAGACTAGAGGCTATCTCTTTTTCCTTTGTACAATCAATCTAGTCTTGTTTTATTTTTGGCGAACGTAATTTGCCGTAGTAAAGCCATATGACTTGTGATGGCTAAAGGACTTCTTATGGCGTCTTTCATTTCGTCTTCTGCTAGAAGAGTTATTTTAGGTTTATTTTAGATCTGAAATTAGTATGGATTTGCAGTAGCATATACAAAAAAACCAAAAACAAGTTGAACAAAAACACAAGGTAACCCGAGTTAAAATAAAATCAATTGCACAAATAACCCAAAGAAGAAGACATTCAGTAATATTTATTTTTCATAGATTAGCTAATAGTCATATAACTATGTATATATTTATATATACATTAAAAAAAAGAACCGTAACCTCATTTGAACTAGGAAGGTCGTACATAATTATCATGTAGCCCTCCCTTCCTGTCATCCAGTTTTCACTTTGGCTCCATTCCCAGCTTTATTTCATGCTCTACATTTCATGCTCTACATTTCATGCTCTACGTTTCATGGTCTATATTTCATGCTCTACATTCTAATATCTACTTCATCTCCAAGCTGAATTCCAGCTTAACGTCAAAGTAATCTGTAATATTGTAGAAGTGTAATACCAATTCATATTTTAATTACCTCTAGAGCTTGGGCGATAATATTTTGTAGTTATTGAATTATTATCTATATTCAGGTACATTTAGCAACATAAGAACACGTAACTTTCACATTTATAGACACGGGGTAACTAGTCTAGATACATAGAAAAATGTTCAGGCACGATTGTTGCACATAAAGTAGGATAATTGATATTGATCAGTATCTTCATATACATCAAAACTAATAAAGCATGAATATTTATATTTTATATAAGTCTTCAGTGTTCATCTGTTATCTCATAAGTTGTGTGCGTCCACGAAACGATAATTTGGAACTGTGTCTCTCTTGTTTTATTTTACTGCAGCACATCTAGATAAAGTTTGGAACATATTGAGACACATATTCAATATACTTCCTTCAGAACAGATTATGCCTGACATTATTGTATCGATGCTATTTAAGTTGTTTCGACGTCTTCGCACAATTTGAGAACACTTAAATAAATTCCTCCATTTCCACCTTTGGTTGACAGAGCATTACATATAACAGAAGTAGTCATTCTCAGTTGCTCGTTAGATCCACTCATTGTGCGAGTGGGTTTATTTTATGTGATTCACTCGTTGTGCGAGTGGGTTTATTTTGTGTGCAGTTACTAATTTGCATAATTAGCATAGTAAAATATATAAAATTAAGTTCTTATTTAAAAAATAAAATTTCGAATTTTGGCAATTTGAAAATAATTAAATATAAATATCAAATTCTATACCCGGTGTACAGGTATGTGGCACTTCCAGCATCGATCATAATGTGTTACAAACAGTTCTGCCACACGGTGGCCGTGCTTCTACCCATTGCAAACACCTACAATGTTAAATTATACACGTCCATACTGACCAAGCTAATAAAAAATAATTAAATGTCCCTCACATCGCCCAGATTTAAATCATATTATTGCTACTAATTCAAAAATGGCCCCTTTACATACTCTAGTCCTTGAAGGATATATGAATAATGAAGGTTGTTTACTATTTTCCGGTTAGGCGGATGACGAAGTAGTATTCATATACTTAAATTAATTCACTGGTAATTGGTCTAAATTTTATAATTTTATAAAATCAGAACGTTTATTAAGTGAAGTTAATTACCACTAATCCAATTACATTCCCATTGTAGTTGACATAACATTAAGTAATGAATATTTTAGTGATATCAAGTGGAGAATATTCACCGGGAAAGCTTCCCGGGAAAGGCTAAAACTGATTTCTCAATTCAAGGTGTATCTTGTAATCATATATTCTGCAGATATCACAGTATTGACATTAATATACAATATAGTTTCATAATAGACACATCAATTAAGACCACATATCAATGTATTACACATACAATTATGATTCCAGAATGGAATGAACATGTCAAATCATATAAGGACCAGTAAGGTATTCTGGCCCAGAATATGGCACGATAATGGCTGTCTTCGACAAGGTAATTTATATGACATCAAACGTAAGACTCAAGCTAACTATAAGCGTGTACTAACAAATAATCAAGAAGGGGCCAAGCTGCCATTAAGTTTTATAATATGATGTGCGCATTAAAATGTACGGATGAACGCGATTTGTGGGATGAATTCCACTTTTCCATACAGCAAGCCCAAATATTGCTGATTGCGCCAAACGTAATGATGAAATTAATACAACATCTTAGAAATAAATACAATGATTTGTATAATAGTGTATCCTACAATATTGATGATATCAAAAACGTCCTAAATGAGTTTGATTGTGAATTAAATCGGCTTCTTTCGCAGGATGATGTCGGCCCATTTAGCCTACCCTGTGCACAAAAGTGGCCATAAAACACCAAGGATGATGATCATCGTCATCTTCGCTGGATGATGTAAGTCATCACATATATTTACCACTGACGATGTCAGCAGTGATAGTCGTAGTTTGAAACCTAATAACTTAGATCGGGTTGAAGATGTTTCATCAATAACTGGTTGTAATAAGTTCAGTTGTTCAATTGTTCATTTGACTCTGTTGTCCGAAAAAATGCTGCGACATGATGTGTCTCCTAAAAATATGTTATTGTCAAACTCCGATATCTTCAATCTAAATTCCTATTATTTTATGATTCCTTAAGTAACATTAATGTATAATATGTTCTTACTAAATAAATCTGATATATTATCTTATATGTTTGACTCTCCCCTGTGTATGTGTGTGTGTGCGCGCGCGCGTGTGTGTGTGTGTGTTTATGTGTGCGTGTGTATTTATGCATGATCACTTCAACTAATACCTTGGGTATCATCTAAACACCGATTGTAGACATGCTTCAGTGATGCTTCAGATACTTCAATGACGTTCAATGAAATGACATTATATTCACCTGTAAGTACTATATGTCTCCGTATTTCAGTAACTGGTTTTGCATCTTTTAATTATTTGCATGATTTACATGGTAGCCATCTCTTCGGTGTAATACGAATCTGGCTGAGTGGTTATACTTCTATAATTTTACCTGTCAGATTATTTGTGATAGTATTCTCTCATGCTTTATTAACTACTAACCGATATGGTTTTTGACACCTCAATACATTTTGTTATATAGAGATGCATTTAGTTTCTATTACCTATTCATTCACTGAGGTAATCCAGTCAGATACTATTGCAGGTGCCAGTGTCTTGGCTCAAATCGCATGGCGATTGTGCGTTTAGTGTTGCATCCTCCACTTTGTGGAATAGTTTGCCGGTAGGTATTAGAAATGCGTCATCTCTTTTTAATTTATTATAAAAACATATTTAATCAAGGTTGCTTTCAGAGATAAATAATAGTTGTCTTTTAAATCTCTTAGAGGGTTTTTACAGACTTATTATTTGGAGTATTATTATATCACATATTATTTATACAGCGCCGTTGAATAGCTCCTGCTAGTAAGGGCGCTTTATTAAATATACATGTATATTATTGTTATTATTATTATTATTATTATTATTATTATTATTATTATTATTATTAGAACAAGACAAAATCACTCTCCGTTCTCTCTGTCTATCTATCTATCTATCTATCTATCTATCTATCTATCTATCTATCTATCTATCTATCTATCTATCTATCTATCTATCTATCTATCTATCTATCTATATATATATATATATATATATATATATATATATATATATTATATATATATATATATATATATATATATATATATATATATATATATATATATATACTATATGTGATAATAAATTTAATTCGCTACATTTACTCATAATATTATATATATATATATATATATATATATATATATATATATATTAGCTATATTAGTATATCGATAAAGCACATTATATAATATATAATGGCTATATAGATATGGGTGTTTACAAAAATGAAGAAACAAAAACAGAATTATATCGCAACAGAAAATATGACATATATAATCGTTTCTATGGTTTTTGTAGGGGAATGAATGTGATAAAGCATCTCTGTGCTGTGAAACAAAAGGAATCTATATGGCCATTATTTATATCGTTAAAAATAGATATTGTAATTACCAATGCCACATACAATTTTACTGAAACAGCTTACTGGATTAATACTAAATTAAAACAAATGCTAAGTAATATTATATGACTTATAGTCAGTTACTGGGTTCATTTCAGTTGCTTAGCCTCGCGCCTATTTACATCTGGAATATTTGGCAGAGGCGGGGGTGGGCGCATGAAGAAATGTATCTCACAAATATTGGTATGGTGTGAGTACAACTTAAAAACTGAGGAGTGCCATCGGAACACTTTAGGTAAAATGTGATGAAATATGTTATATATGAAAGATGATTTCTTATTCATAAATCTCAATTGGCAATGAGACGACATAGCACCGAACGTTGTAGAGTATTTTGTGCCATAATACATTAATAAATTCAGATTTATTTTCGGACAAATTAATGGTCTGCACATTTCTGAAGGTATTCATAATATACGTTTATGATCTTAAATGACCGAATTAGTATATCCAAATCATAATATTATACATCAAAACGTACATTAAACGATCGTGACTGTGGGTCTTTACGTTACACATATCTGTGTTTGTAGTAAAATAACTAGATAAGCTTTACCCTAGCATTAATTAAGGTAGTATTATCAGGCTACAGGTCGCAGTTATTGGATGAATACAATGTAGACGAAAAATAAATTACGTTTATCAAACATCAGAGAGACTAGCATACATATAAAACACGTCTAACAGATTAGATGTAACATAATGCTAATTAAACTACTGTCACATAATAAGAAATAATACTATAATAAGGAATTTGGCAAAGATACATCAATAATGATATATAATAATATGTGACATTTATACAGCGTCCTATTCAACTAGAAGCTGCTCTAAGGTACTTTATAGTATTATTATCCCTGACTCAGACCTGTTCCAATCCAGCAGACATCTCAACTCCCAGGGGAGCATATACTACATGCTGCCATTATAGGCGCAAAGCGTTACTCAAACACATAGCCATCGTGTCCTGTCAGGTTCTCGTTTTTATGGCTGAGTGAACTAGTCGCCAACATGACAGTATTATAGCTCCGGAGCTTCGAACCCGCGACCGTTTGGCTATGAGTCCTACGTTCTAACTAACTGCGCCATCACGGCTCGATATCTTCATGATAGAAGAACTTTCTATTACATATACAACTGTTAGACAAATCATCAGATTGTAAAGGAACATTTGGTTGAAAACATTTACCAAACATGTCTCCATGGAAAGGAGATTAAGATATTAAGAGGTTTCATATATGGTTCTAAATCAATTAGTTCCTTACATAGCCGTCGGTGCACATATACACATGTTGCTTTAGGTAACTCAGCTTAAAACAATCATATGTCTGTTATTAAAATGAAACTAAAGATGCATATTCCCCGATGGCTTCTTATGCCAGCTGGATGTATGTGAACCGTTATGACACTTGATAATATTGTATAATAATCGCGAAACAGCACGGATGTGTTTTTGTGTGTGTGTGGTCTGATATAGATATATCCCATGATTGTCCGCACAAAATGTGCCGCGCCTACCACGTATATGTACCGGTTTGCAATACACTTTTTTCATGCTGTAAGTTGTAAGGTAACTCTCTTAATTGTCTTTAATCTTATTATCTTTACGGGATTATATTTCTCTCTGAATTTTCCACAGATAAATATGAGATACACATGACGCAGACATTTTTGCCACGTGTCATAACGCATAAATAATCGGGGTCTGGAAATAACGTTCACTAACATCGTAGAATCTAAAATCGAGTTTCTCATTTACACAATAACCAAATTCTGTTTGACAAAATATAATGTGATTGGAATTCGCTTCGTTTGTCAAAGTTGACAATTTACACACAACAGGAACATCTGCAAGAATATATAAATATATATATGTTTGGTGTGAAATTATATTTACATATAAGTATATTTATAAATACATATGCACGACTACACTTGAATGTCAGAAATTGGTATATATTATTCATTTTGATCGGCCCAAAGTCATGAGGGAATATGTGGCTTTTTCAGCAGGACTCCTTGACATTTTTATTCCGTGTGTGTTTGTTTCCTTAAACAGGCAAATAAATTTCCACGAATAAAAACAAACATGAATGACAGTTGATTTACAGGGTCACACAACTATAAAGTGTATTATTTTAGATTTTTATTTCAGTTATTTCAGCCCATAGCTAGATTTCAGAAGCACAATGTTATACACACATATGCGTATTATCGGCATACCACTGATAGTTATTAATGTAGGGATAACTTGCAATTATATTATGAATATTAATATTCTATTAATATTCTATTATAAATATTAATGAGAGGTTTTTTATTTATAGTTCCCACATTGCATTTTGTTTGAGGTATGAAGTTGTTACTATTTAAGACATTCTAAATCTATTCCGCATATCAAGTTTGCCTCTTACTCAAATACAACGTATATATATATATATATATATATATATATATATATATATATATATATATATATATATATATATATACAGTTTTGCTACTTTGTTTTTATTTTAGCTAAATCACTTCATTGATTCTATACTGAGTTAGTATACATCGTCTACCGTGGTGAACAAACTGTAATGTTTGTTAACACGCTGATGGTCTATGAAAGGCTCTGTGCCTGTTGCCTCTCAGTGAGCTCCGGTGGCCTAGCGGTTAAGCACCCGGCACTTGGTGTCAACGGTCGCAGGTTCGAACCCCGTAAGAGGTCGAAACTTTTCCAGGGATTAATTTCTCGGCTCACTACATCGTGGGTGGCTGACCACGTTAAATGGCGCTGCCGTCTCCACTGAATTATTTAAAATAAAGGGGGACGTTAAAAAACCCCTGAGGACGTAAAACACTCTGGCAGTGACCACCCTCAGGGTATTTCGGCTCCATCTTTCCGTACTGCTCCCCTGTGAGTGGTGGGGGAGGAGGTTTCTCAACCACTTGAACATAGAGGCTGTGCTGATTAAGCGACAGCCTGGGGATTCTTCCCGAACAACAAAACCTAGACTCTCTATATTTACCCTAAAACATACATTGCCTGTGCCAGACATCATATCTATTTCGATACAGATTCCTTATTACTCGAATGTAAGAAAGTTATGTCGTTATTACATCATGTTTGAGTCTATTAGCTTTGTTATGTATAATGTAGAATCTATATTGTTGTCCTCTTATGTGGTCTGGCGAAACGACCTATTAATTCATACAATGCTGCTTGATGGATTTATACTCCTGGAGTCGTTTGTTACTCCGGCAGGCATCTCCATGGGTATTAAGCTGCTGACAGAATTTTTCCCATATTATGAGTAATTAGATTACATTGATATATAGGAAATTTGTTAAATGTATAGCTATTATAATCCCGATGTGTCATTCGCAGTATCGGAGATCTGCCTGAAATCCGCTCTTCTCGACCATGGGTCAAATAGATGAAGTGGATAGGCACTTTAATTTAGATCCCACCACACCTAACTGCATATACTTAGGGACGCTAAATTAAGCGTGAATGAACATTCCCTTAGTGATGAACGGAAACGTATGAGGGTTAGCTGTTAGGTTCGAGTAAATCGTAGTATTTACTCAGGTTTGAGACGATATTTCGTTCTAGTCCAGTAATAATCCATTGTGCGGTATTGCTACTTTGTTTTTATTTTAGTTTAATCGCTTTAGTGAGTCCATACTGTGTTAGTGTGCATTCTCTTTGTTGTGGACAAACTGTAATGTTTGTTAACACGCTGAGGCTATATATAGGGCTTGAATTTTCACTTAGGTTAGAGAAGATCTTCAACGCCAGACTAATCGGACGTGTATCGATATATATGGTTCATATAGGTAGGATTTATCTAGTTATTCTAACCCAGAATAAAGCTGAGGTCAGCATCTGAGGTGTCGAAATGTTTTATATACAGGTTTCTTTTGGACCACAGAATATTACTGTTGAATGTAAGCTGTGGTGTCAAAATAGTTTATGATATGTATGTAGCAAGTCACCATTGAACCACACGCACGTGTTGTTTGCTGCGAGCTGTGGTATCAAATGGTATGTTTTTTACGTGCTTCCGCTTTTTGTACGTAGCCTGCATGTAGCCACTTTCCTGTGGGCGTAACGTATTTGTCGCGTACGAAATATGCACACACAGACATCATGCATGATTCTTTGTTTATTCGCATATACGGTTACTATATAAACAGTGAAATGCAAGAGAGAAAATTCCACCAAAAACAATTTCATCCAGCCTACCAGTTACATAGCCAACTATTACGATGCTCTATCGTTGCATTAAATTGTAATGTATCTTCTATGTTTCTATATTCCTACTCGTTATTAATAGAAAACATAACATAAAACGGATATTTAGCGTTGTTTCATTTATACTACAAATGTTTATCTGTTAAGGAACCCAAGTATTATTACTAAATTGTCTGTAGTTAAATGGCTCAATTAATTAATTCAAACAAAGGATCGTGATTTGCATAAATATAGGTAATTTTATTAGACACGAGGACTAACAGCGCCACTCGGATCCTAGAATAATTTTCGCATCAGGTAACGTTATTAAATTAAATTAACGAAAATATTTATGAAAGCGAAAGTGTTTTGTAACATGTTTATGTGATCCCGGAGATCGTGTACCGGATTAATTGAACGAATTTATATTACTGAATACAACTTTGGATGGGGACATTGACATTATATTTCCAGAAATAACGCTAAGGTAATTATCTAAGCCTGGGACTTATGTTATACAAATGTTTGACAACAAAGTTATTTGAATTTCCTGAGTTGCTAAAATACTACTTCCTGGTGAATTACAGAAGTACAGATAATGCAAATAAGCTTTACTTAATTGAATTCGAAGAGATTGCTTATTGTCTGTGAAAATATTTTTTTAAACAATAAATTACTACAACTGAAATTATAGTTATTACAGACTTGAAATTACTGATTGACCTAGATTCTCTTTCAATGTCGTCAGTATTTTGACCATTTATTTTAATTTATTCTATCAGTTTATCAATTATGATTATGATGATCAGTCTAATTTTACTCGTCAATTATCTGCATATTATGGCATGTAGATGGTTGCTCACTGTATTCGATTAAGTTGACTAGTGTTCTTTCTTCACAGACCAATCTAGTAATTTCATTAATATAATATTAAATGTTGATCAATATGTCATAAGCTTGCAGTTTGTATATCGATATCTAGTGGGCCGATTAATTTGTCCTTCTAATCACATGATAAATAGAGTCCACGAAGGTGGACAGTCTTATATGTATCTAATTGTTTTGGGGAATCCCAGCCAATACGGTGTTTAGCCAATATAGCATTGCTTGGTGTTATGTACAGGTATTATATCAATTTAATAAAGCTGTTACTGATGCTATAGTTGATAAATTCGCTAATAATCCGGACAGAAAGATGTTTTCTAATGGCACATTGCAATCTGTGAAGATGTAGCAGAAAGTCTGTTCGTTGTTGCTGCTTCTTCCTTGTAGCAAATGTATTCCTCTGGCATGATTTCTGTTGCTTGAACATTTCGCATGTCCAGGATGGCATTTAGTTTGACATGTTTTATGTACATTGTTGGAGCCGGTAATAAATAATTTAGGTGTGGGTTGGCTGCTTTAAGAATCAATGTAATCAAGAATTAGATATTAAATTTTTAAATAAATTAATCGGAACTCTAGTTGATGGTATGAAAGTTTCAAACTTATCTAGTGTATTATTGGATATCGAATTGAATATTAAGATAACATTCGAGGGGCCTGTCAGGAAAAGCTTTACCACTGGGACAAATTCTAGATAAATTTAGCTCTTGCAATGGCTGGAATTCTGTAAAGTGGATCATAATTTAATTAGAGCCTAGAAATGATAGATTACTGTGTTGATTATGTGTTTATTAATGTTTACCATATGGATATCGTGCTACCTGGAAAGTTGATGATATTGGCTGCCATCAGCCAAAGTGCAAATATATAAAGACTAGAGAGACAGTATAGAAATATAATGCATTATTGGGTCCTGATTCACCCCCAACATGGCGAAGATCCAGTAAATCAAGGGATTAATAAAGAAAACAAGTAGTCTCTATGTCAATACGATTAACACACACAGATACCCACACATACACGCACCACACAGCATATTGACGCACGATCAAATACACATACACACATATACACAAACACACACCTGCTAATACACGCACGCCCACACCCATATATAAAACACACAAAATCTCTCTCTCCCTCTCTCCCCCCTCTCTCTCTCTCTCTCTCTCTCTCTCTCTCTCTCTCTCTCTATATATATATATATATATATATATATATATAGAGCCAGTAAACAATTAGACTTCATTACAGTGTTCGATTCAATAATAAAATATGAAGTACAAATTGAAACGTGTTTAGTTTCCCAACAAAACATAAATCTTACCATATTGTAGTAAAGATTTACTGTTCGATTTTATACATGCCAATATACATGTAATACATATACCAACCATTACAGTTTGGGATTTAACCAAATTCTTTTTATCTTCTCCGTCCTGATTGATATGGTACCCATATTTGATTTTAAGGGCATATTATTGTGTTGTGCCTTAAGCTATCCTAACAACTATTTTTATTGCATCACATCTGCTACTTCAAATATTTTAATGTCATTAACCTCAAAAGCTTTAGATTGTTTTTAAACAAAAGAAAACTCTCACCGGTTACTATTAACGGTGTTAGTTATTTGCGCATTCATCTTTAGATTAAAGCATATCAATAATGTATATAACTCAGCTGTATATAACATGTTTGTTTATTTGCCTGACTATTGGTGTGTCAAACATTTCGCATATAAACACATATCTGTGAAACAATATAGAATTATAACGACTGTAAAACCAATAAAAGGTTAACATGAAAAACAAATAATTTCAATGTTTGATTATTTCTAGACCAAGACTATTTTATTGAAATTATTTAGACTAAGACATCCTAAGGCTCTTCAGCTAATAATTGTACTATTTAAATTTCTACTGACGACAGAGAAGACTTTGTAACTTTTTTTTATAATAATGTCCTTCTAAATGATATTACTTTGCATTTGATATAGTTGTATCATGAATGGTTTCGCACCATGTCGTGTTGTTTCACATGATATTATGCAAATTTTAGCATATAATGTTACGTCAAACGCAGTACTATGTCACGGTAATCGGAAACACTGTTTACATACTTTTAATACAAATGTTCTGCTACTATCCATTAATCTGATTGGCATGGATCATAACAGTTGGTAACATTAGATTGTGTATCTTCCATATATGTCAGCATAGAATTTCAAATTTGTCTTTACAGGATAGTCTCAGCCGAAGTCCTTAGCTTAAAACTACGAAGCCATTGAAATATTTCTCATAGGTTGCCTTTTGCCATAATACTGTCATAAAGATTACGGCCATACCATAACAAATTCCTTTGACCTCGATGCGCCATCTCCCAATGGAGAACTCTGTGGGGCATTCACTAGGTGGCAGGACAGAGAAACCCTGTCCAAAACTACTTTGTGCTTCCGGAACTCCAGGCTTATTCTCTTTGGTTCTGTTGTTTGGATAATTAAAATGTCAATTTATCTGTTGTGATATTTACTCCTAGAGCATTGCAGTCGGTATCTGAGGAGGACTTGCATTTTCTAACAACTCATTTTTAAGTCTATGACACACTCTTACTGTTGACTAAAATATAAAGTAAAACTCTCTATCATAGCTTGTAACATTTCTTATATAGTCAAATGCATTTACTATTTGCCTTCTGCCCTGAAGGAGTTAATCAAAATAGTGTGTACATGTTTGAAAATAATTCTCCATTTTTAATCACTCCATAACAAATGAGATGTTATATACCCCTCGGTATTTAATAAATCAGACCTTATTTGTCTAGCATACCAATACGTCCAAAAATAGGAATGATCCTGTTTAACTTGATAGGTAGAATATTACAGCACAGATGTAATAAAAAAGAGATGGATAGTTTGTTATAATTAAATATGTATGAGTAAAAAGCTGGATAAAGTTGTTCATGTGACTATGTCTTTTTTTCTGAATGGGAAAGAGTGTGTATGGTAATGGAAAGATCAGTTTTTCACCATAAGAGTCTGGTAGTTAAATATTGTTCTCATTCAACAAACTAGTAATCTGTAACAAAACTGGTTTTATATTCCAATTATTTATTTAACAATATATAGCAAATACATCATCACCCAGTATTACAAATTCATTAAAAAAACTTGCATGTGTATGATGCATGAAGAGGGATGATGGTTTCTTTATCAGGCATTCAGTACCGTCAAGAATTACTCTTGTTGTAGCAAATTTGGCTTTGAAACCATTTGGTGCAAAGAAATGTACGACATCACAGTCAGAAAATAGATATACCTCTATCCACTGCAATGAAGTGAAGCGGGTCCATGTACAAAAATGTTGTATACATCTGACTCGGATATGTTAAAGAGCCTCGATAGTTCAAAATTTGTTGTATATCATCTAAGTTTCATGAGAACCAGGAAAAACAGATCAACAACTTCTGTCTGGGATATGGTTCCATTCATATAATTCCGGACATGCGCTTCAGGTCCTAGTGTACTCAGTACAAACAGTAACGTCTCATATGTCTCCAAGCCTGTATAATAGTGGATGGCATCATTATCCCCTATAAACATTCTGAGGGAAAACAAGGGTATTTTGATGGAATCACTCCCAGTATCACTTGTCTTTGTCACACCTCTCTGATATGTCTGAGAACTCAAAGTCACTGTTTTATCTTCTGGCTCCTCAATGGTATCAGCCTCAGCCGTTACCTCCTCAATGGCCCCCACCTCTGTATCGCTAGCAACATATGTTACAGAATTTTCTCAAGTTAATCTACACCTTTTCGCTGCTCTCTGTACTATAGCCATGTCTGTATCTGACGATTTTCAATTCCAAATAAACTATGTTGAAATGGCATCTGACTCCAAGCATTTCTGTAAAGGCTTCATTCATTCCTGAAATGAAAAATGATGCTAAATTCAACAAAATGTCATTGTTTAAGTCATAGGTTCAGCAGATACAATATCCTAACAGATACAATATCGGATATAGCAATAGCCACGAATAGGCCTAAAATACATATGCATTTTATCAGAAATAGTTCAGGTTTGATGCTAGAAAAATAATATATTGCTTCATTCCAGGATTGTATTATCTAGTAATACACCATAATTGGATAACAGGGCATCGATATGGCATTACAAAACCAATAACTCACCGTGTATGGTTTTTATAAAGTAGTTTGTTGCAACAAAATGCTCATACTGTCAGTGTCACAGCACACAACTGTCATCGCTGTTCTTCCTGGGGTCTTTGCCCTTCGGCTAAACACGTCGTAAAGCATTCACCCACGCACTGTATCTCTTCGGGTCACCGTGAGGGAATTGATGGCCTCCAACGTTATACAATATTGGCACACAACTCTGATTGGAAGGCTTTCTAATAAGTAATTTGGTCAAAAGTATTCACGCATAAGACACCCATTTTCGTTTGCCCAGACTTGACCGGAAGTGAAGCATTTGGACCGGGTCTCAGGTGCTGCCACCTGGGGAATGGCTTTCCGCAGAGTTCCACATTGTCTGGAGATAAATGATATGCATTTGGTATTACCTTGAATGATAAAACTAGAATAAGGCATTGCATCGCCATTTATTAGTTGAATACCGGCATTTTTAAAAATAAATTACTTGAATTGTTTTAAACATAGTTATTTGTTAATTAGAATTTGAACGTCTTCTCAGGGTATTTCATAAATGGTAGGCTGTATATTAAATAAATATGTAATTAAATTGAATGTACTTTGATGTGTAACCTATCACGAGCGTTATGCTAATGTCTTTAATCCTTTTCCATATAGTACCTCGGATTTATTTTATCCAACCACACGCCCCCTCCCCATCCCAGTGGGAACATATTGAGACCAATTAGTGGCAATGGTCAGTTAGTCAACGTCATTAGTTTCTTTAATGTTCAACAAATACACATCCAAAACTTTATTTTGGAGAGGTATTTAAGAGCAGAAAATATTAGACCCATTTCATGACGAGGTCTGGATCTATGCAAGTAGTCGGGATCTCTATAGATCTCAGGTATATGCTGTCTAACCGTTCTTTGTCGCGAAACGTTCGAAATTTAATTTCACACCTCTTACTATTAGAAGAAAATCCTGGAAGATTTGAATTACCTGAGCCAATCTTGCCAAATGTTCCCTGCGCGTGATGAGTGGAAGGTCGTCTCTCAGATATATTATTGTACTAATAAAATTAACAACCTGTATTGTGTGTAGTTTAAGAACCTGCTTTACTTTATATCTCATTGTATTTTTCAGATGGAATAGATGCAAAGATAAGTATAATCTGACAAGCCTAGTAATAATAATAATAATAATAATAACAATAAGTCATCTATACAGAAGCGTTGTATATAGGTATTATTATATATCTAGTGTAATAACGTAACTATGCAGATTAATATTGTCTATGATGAATATATTAGTCAACAGCGAGTATCAAGGTGTTAAACTACGTTTTTGGTAGATATACGTCCAGAATATATTGACTTTTGAGAAATCTTGAGATATAACATTAAACTGACTCAGTTCTTTCAAAAAACATTTTAGGGATATGAATGTCGGAAGATGAATAATGAGTTAACGTCAATTGGTATATAATGTGATTTTAAAATCTGTACATACTTGAACACGGATGTATCGAGTTTGCACAGGTACATATATGGTATATACATGTATATACATGTATATATACATGTATATATTGGGTGAGATGGAGAAAGAGAGAGAGAGAGAGAGAGAGATAGAGAGAGAGAGAGAGGAGAGAGAGAGAGAGAGAGAGAGAGAGAGAGAGAGAGAGAGAGAGAGAGAGAGAGAGAGAGAGAGAGAGAGAGAGAGAGAGAGAGAGAGAGAGAGAGAGAGAGAGAGAGAGAGAGAGAGAGAGAGATGTTGTAAGTCAGAGTCTGGAAGTACTGAAAATAATGTTATGGAGATCTGATGGTTATAACGATTCTGTTAAGGGCAAAAAACTGATTAATGTTTGTTATTGATGAATGCTCACTGACTGACTGAGTGACTGACTGACTGACTGACTGACTGACTGACTGACTGACTGACTGACTGACTGACTGACTCACTCACTCACTCACTCACTCACTCAATCAATCAATCAATCATCCACTCGTTCGTTCGCTCGTGTGACTGATTGATGGGGGGAGTGAACCGAGAAGTGGTGGAGTGTGAGAGTAGGTGATGGATTGATTGGTTGATTGATTGAATTATTAATTAATTGATTGATTAATTGATTATCTCAGTGAGTGGGTGAGTTAGTGATTGAGTGGATGTGAGAGTGGGTGAGTTAGTGAGTGAGTGGGTGGCTGGGTGGTTGAGATGTTGAGTGATTGATTGATTGAGTGAGTGAGTGAATGAGTGAATGAGTGAGTGACAGCCAATTTATATATGCCTGATTGACAGTCAGTCTATCTATCACGTACATGTGGGGAGCCGACGTCTGTTATAATGATATATAAGTCTATCCTGCATTATTGATAAAGAATATTTTCTAGAAACCGTGATTTATTCATCTTCATTCACCGAGAAAGGATATCGATCCTTTTCATCGCCTTTAACATCAGTTGTGATTAATGTGTTCTTGAATATTCATAAGCTTCGATTATATCCACATCTTTCTATGGTCTAGTTTTTATAAACTTCATATAATAGCTTTTAACATGTGACAAAATGATGCTTGTCACTGACACAAAATGGTAATCTGTTATTAAAATATGCAAATCAGATTTTTAATTTGCTTTCATGGAAGTGTATAATAACATTTACGACAATTATTTTCAGTACAGATGGATCATCACCTAAATAATGTATGAGTGTTGACCAGTTCTGCACCGTGAACTATAAACGGTTAATATAGGCTAGCTTGAAATGATGGCTCTCTCTCTCTCTTTCTCTCTTTTTTTTCTCTCTCTCTATATTATTTTCTTAGATATATATATATATATATATATATATATATATATATATATATATATATATATATATATATTTAATCATTAATGTTATTATAAAAATTGATATATATATATATATATATTCATATATATATATACTATATAATTATATATATATATATATACCTATATATATATATATTTAATACTAATTACTTATGATTACCTGCAACAAATTGATATTACTTTTATAATTCCTTATTTCTCTGATTACATAATATATTTTAACCAATACTACGATTACTACTACTATTGCTGCTACTATTACTACTACTATTATTACTACTACTATTACTACTACTACTTTAATTACTAATACTAATACTGTTACTACTACTACTACTACTACGTCAATTACTAATACTAATACTAATACAGCTACTACTACTACTACTACTACTACCACTACTACTACTACTATTACACCTACTACAACTACAACAACAACAACAATAACTACTACTACTACTACTACTAATAATAATAATTTTAATAATCACTACACAATTCTATGTCAAAATTCGTTAAAATATTATTTAATCTATACGTTTACTATGTATATGGTCTAATCGGTAACGAAGCTGCAATAAACGTTTAGAATTCAGTTTTAAGTTCAGAACTGTATGTGGATTTCCAAGTGTGTGTGTATTAAGGGAAACATCCTTAGGTGAAGATGATCAAGCCAGTCACGTTATCTTCTAATGTAGGGCCGATAGTCAATTTATCAATTACAAATTATTAGTTATTTCTACTGAATGTCATAATATTTTCGTGAACCTTTTTAATTGATTGTAGTCTTATAACTCAAGAGTCCGTGGCAGGAAGTATTGTCAATATCCTTAATTTCCATTGAATTTGGCATATATATATATATATATATATATATATATATATATATATATATATATATATACTTGCTCAGGTATGTTTATATTGAGGTGAAGGTGTCACTTGTTTATGAGAATTCCGATATCAACTCTGATTGGAGCTGCCCTTTACGTCATCTAATGACGGCAATGCCATGTAATGTTGACCTTCATGTCATGACCTTACACCAAACAGAAAAAATGGAACATTTTGTAAAGGAGAATAACTATTGGTCGTTGTTATACCAGTTGTTTTTGTAATGAAGGATTTTCTGTCTGTTAAATAACTGTGTAATTATTTGTTTAATTTTAGCTTGAATTTTAATTTGAGATATAATATGTAGAATGTCCTTTATATGGTCTTCATCATGGAAAAGATACTCGTTTAGCAGTAATAAATTAATTTAGAAATAAAACATTAAAACAGCTAATTGCCCACTTAAACGACTAGGTTTAAGTTGCACCCACTCAGAGAGCATTGTACTGATATCATGCTACATGTTAGCCCACCAGGTAAAATACTATTATTACTGTTCGTTTGCAATTGTGTATATTTATTTGCCTAATAGTATAAACACGATAAAAACAATAATATAACAATACCACCACAGACAAATACACACACGCGCGCGTGCGGCACACACACAGACATAATGAGGGGGTGAGAGGGAGAGAGAGGGAGACAAATACACAAAATACACACAGACAGACAGACACACACACACACTGACTGCAATATTGGGACAACGTTGATAAAGATAATCAAATGAACAAATACAATCAATGTAGAGTCGTGTTAAGCAATACTAACAGATATTGTACAGTATACAGATTTCCCCCGTTCTCCGTAAACTTCGGCATTTACCAAGCCGTTAGTAATGATAGAGAGGCTTCACACAGTTCCCGGAAACATACGCAGCGTGATACAGCAAGCGGCAGGCATCATATTATTCAGAAGTAGTTAAAACATACTGACATGAAAAAATAGTGTCAGATTGCTAGGAATAATTAATAAACGATAAAACGGTGACATGAAGTCCAGACGAGATAGGGTTAGATTTACATAAGTGGGCATGCACCGATATGAAAAGATAATGCTAAATTCGTTGTATCATTAACAGATTCATTAAAGCTTCAGCATTTAATTTTAGGTCACTTTTGTTTCAGCTATGAATTCAAATATTTAGATGCCAATAAATGCTCTTACGAGGTTAAACGTAGAACGGTTCGAATAGCTCCTTACGCTGACATTATTATTATTATTATTATTATTATTATTATTATTATTATTATTATTATTATTATTAGTAGTAGTAGTAGTAGGTAGTAGTAATAGTAATGGTGGTAGTAGTAGTAGTAGTAGTATATAAATTAGCAATAACCCCCAAACACACACCCACATTCATAAACATACACCCACTCATACACACCAATACTAAGTTTTATCTCATGTTGGCAAATAATCGCAGGCAAGTATTCACAACTGAGATGTAAATACAAAAAATATTTAGTCATACAAATAGTAGGACACGTTGTATAATGGAAACGTTAATATTACACCACAATTATTTATAGTTACTTACAATACGATCTAGATAGTATTGTTGTATAGAGTGCAAGTAACACATACTAGATTCGTTTTTTTTTGCTATATAATTAATTGACACAAAGGATAACTGATAGTTCAAACGTTTTTAATTAGAAATGATAACAAAGGGTTACCTTGAAGTGAAAGATATATCACAGTAATGACTAAAATTTGGAATTAATGTTGCAATAGGAGACATTCAAATCAACAGGTTTTTCAAGTTAACTTTAACTGTCATATTAGTTATCATGCACAACGGAAATATAATATCTAGTACAGGTATTGTTTATTAAATTAGTACTTCCCATACATTTTGCAAAAACTAAAACCAACAATAAGAAATATCGTAAAATACAAACCAGTAAAGAAGAATAGGATAATACACAATACAATTTAATACGACATGTTACAAAACTAAATATAAATTACAACACATTATTTTACAGAATAATATAACATAATACGATATGACATGATGTTATATGACACAATGTGATTCGACATGATATGTCAAGTCTTGACAAGAATGTGTAGTATCAACTCGTATGACCCTCCACTACACAATATGTCATACACAAATAATATGATGTGATGTATAACAATGTAAACAATATTATTATACATAATATGATTTTTTACACAACAAAAGGTATCATAACATAATAAATTAACATAAGGTAAAACAGCTCTTTACGTTGCCTACGTTCCATTGATCCCAGATCTCTAATACACGACGTGGTATAGATAATGGACACAAGTTACCCTGTCAACAAATGAAACAAATGATAAACCCAATTACTTTGAATTTATAAAGCGTCCTTCTTATGATACACCATAAATTGTTCAACTTACAATAAACAAATGAATATCCCATTAGCAATTATAATTTAGAAACAAAAGGACTGATGCCATACTTCGTTAAGCTGAGCCAGATAGCATATTCCAGGCACGGTCAATACATTTCAGTTATCCTCAGACAATTGAGTGACGATGCATCAAGATCAAGGGATCCATATTCGTGGTGCGGCTGTAACCTTTCTAACAATCTTATTGCTAACATCAGTCCAAGACAAGCGAGCATCACTGGCTTAAGAGCCATAAGAAATAATTCCTGCTTGGAACTGTATTTTGAGGATTTTATAGTGACAGTATATAGGACTAGATATATAGACAATTCAGAGCCCAATATCCTTGTCAATACATTTTTTCATTGAATGTATGGGTACAGTGTGTACTAATGAGTTTTATATTATACATATGTCTAACTCGGAGTAAATTCCTGATTATATCAACATTATTACCGTCACATAGTACTGCTATTCAAATTTATGGAAAAAGCCAATGGCAGGAAGAGGAATAAGAAATCTGTGATTTGCAGAATATCCACAAATAAACGCAAGACAGGGAATAAATGGTGTATTCGATCCATGTCAGAAGTACAAAATTTAGTAGTAGCAATAGTAGTAGTAGATGTAGAATTAGTAGTTATAATAGTAGTTGTAATAGTATTATTATTATTGGTATTTGTAATAGTAGTAGTAGTAGAAGTAATAGTAGTAAAAGTAGTAGTAGTAGTAGTAGTAGTAGTAAAAGTAATTGTAGTGGTAGTAGTATCTATGACCTTGTATTCCATTTGATATTTATTACTTTAACAACGATATGCTTTTAAAGTCATATTTCTTGCAAATATATTACTTTATATTTCTGGTGTTATATTTACAGACTAAATCATTGTTAGAAACTAAAATAAATAAATAAAATACGGCGTCAGCTAAACATTTCTAAAGAGATTAATATTAGTCTGAGATAGAAAGCCACTGATTCGTATAACTAAACGAGTAAGATTTCAAGCTCAAACAATTCATTGATTGGGCATTTCATATATATATATATATATATATATATATATATATATATATGTGTGTGTGTGTGTGTGTGTGTGTGTGTCTGTCTCTGTCTCTCTCTCTCTCTCTCTCTCTCTCTCTCTCTCTCTCTCTCTCTCTCTGTCTCTCTGTGCGCATGTATGTGTCTGTGTGTATGCATTATGAATGTTATGATATCGTACAAATATAGTTGCTCTTCATAATACTACTTTCAGGCTGGGTTGTTAATGGTTATTAGTATATTCTAAGTAGGTTGATAAATAAGTAAATGTAGTATCTGTCTTAGATGGTAGCGCATAAGCGCACGCGCAAACACACACGTGACCTTTTCCAATGAAAACAATAATTAATTTCCATAGAATGTCTAAACTATTTAATTTGTTAGTAATGGAATATAATATCAGTTTGTATTTTAAATGAATCATGTCATCTCAAATAAATTAGTCCAAATATTGTTTCACGTTACGTTCAATACAGCTAGATAATATACTGTCAAGTCAAGTCAGGTCACGTCATATCATACAAGATGCCGAGTTGTATCGCATACTAAGAAGTAATAGCATATATTATCATATTGGTATATAAATCTCTGATGGTGGAATCAAATAAATAATTAAATATTTGATTTTCAGTTATTAGCGTCATTAAATTTTGACTAATATAAAGGTTTCATATAGACAAATAGGAATAATTAGTTTTTCACCCTATCTAATAACATGATGGGTAATGACTAAACCAAATTGATTATTTTGTCCAGTAACATATTGTACTAAATGTTAATGACTATTAACTTTCATTATGTTGGCTTTCATTTGGTCTTCTGCCAAAAAGGTTATTTAAAATTTAGTTTCATCTGAAATTAGTATGGATTTTTAGTAAAAGGTGAAACAAAATATCGATAACAACAACACCAACAATAGATAACCACAGTTAGAATAACAACAACTGCAGAAGTTTTCCACAGAACACTTTCACTAACAATTGTTTGTTAACATATTAACTAATATAAAAAAGTCTTGCTGCGGGCGAGTACAATTATTTGGCTAGAATAAAATCGCATTTGCAGCTACAAGTTATGTCCCAGATATAGTCTTTCTGTTTCAGCTATCAATCTGCTGAACATATCCCCAAGTTAAATGTTTTTAACAGCCAACGGGTTGTACACGCCGAGGGAAAATGTTTAACAATGGGAACAGCGCAGCGTGTCGTCATCACCATCACACGAAATTCCGTCTATGGTATCCCTCGGGCCAGGTTTGTTTCTCAATGAATTCACCATACTCGTTCGTTCGGTTCCTATCCCGCTTCTGTTTCTGGTTAAGCCGTCATTCGCATGAACCACAGTACCCCCAGCCGTTCAGCGCTCTGAAGCCTACTGGAGTCCAGGCGGCCATATTTCTTTTCGCGCCACACTCAAAAACGTGACAGTGCAGTATGAACGACCTGGATTTGAATGTCGAAGCTACTAGGTAGTTACGAAACATCTTATTCAATTCAAATCTGAACAGCTTGCTGATTTGGGGGCATCTATAAATGAACAATCGAAACAAAAATTGACCTAAAGTTAGATTCCTCCAGGCTTCAGCAGTTGAAACCAGATCAGCAAACCATGACTTATACTTTCTTATCTTTACGTTTATTTATTTGGCAATACAAAATTGTTTAAGATCACACATTATGAAATAAACTTTAGTTTATGTATTGTATTCTTTATTTGGTGTAGTCAGGACTAGTGAAATGCTCTTAGGACCGGTAAATTGAGTAGTGCTGTGGATTAGTGACGAATTATAATTACTCTATTCTGTATATATATATATATATATATATATATATATATATATATATATATATATATATATATATATATATATATATATATATATATGTATTCTCATTTGAATTGGGAAGGATATACGTAATTACCCCTAAATCTCTCGTACCATCAATTTGTGCAGTTTTGTCGTATCAATGTTGATCCTTTCCTTTCCTTCATTGTCTACACCCACCTTGAGGCAAACTAACACACACACACACACACACACAACACACACACCCACACACACACACACACACACACACACACACACACACACACACACACACACACACACACACACACACACACACACACACACACACACACACACACACACACACTCACACACACACACACAAACTTGCACACACATACACACGCACTCATACATCCGCTTAGGAATCCAGGTAAGCAGAAAAACGCAAAGGTAACTCAAATGACAAATATATGTGTCCAACTAGTCAAATGGATTAATACAATCGAAAACGAGACATTCAGTCCAGTGACTTGACCCACCACTAATTGTAAAACATTGATTTTCTGTGGAAATCTCCTCTGATATACCCCAGAAATAATGTTTTAAAAATAGAGATGAATAGAAGTGGTGGAATGGTCCTAAATATACTAATTTATGTTAGTTAGGTACGAACATCAAAGGAACCAGATAAACACTGGAAATCTTGCACCAAAAGAAGTAATTAAATGCTATCCAAATTCATCAGTTGTGTTGTTAGAAATACTAGAAACTATAATCAAGTGTTGATTTTGGGTGATTGGCTAATTATATAATAATAATTATGCTAATTATATGTCGTCATTATCGAAAAAATACATTTTTTTTCATAATATTTGGAACTGTGTAATAAAATTTACAAGATCATGATTCCGATAAGCCAATTTTATCCTGCTTTGCATCCCATACCTATAGCAAAATCCTCTTTTTTAATCCAGATAATTAAAAGATTAAAACGATGGACACTCCTTCATAACTACTTTTTTTATTTGAGTCATTTTGCTTGATTGATTACTGCATCCCATCTTTATTTGATGCTTAAATTTGTAATATGAATCGTGGTAATTTGTATCATATGCAGGAAAGTTCTAAGTAACTAATTACCACCTAGGTTAAGTCCATGCTTTACTGGCATCTGCTTCAATGGGTGACATTTGTGTATTAACCCATAAGTGCTCAAACCTTGCATAAATCGGTCATTTTCAAGATAATTATTGCATGTTTCAATCAAGCAGACCTCAGCTCCAGGTTTTAATGGCAAATGCTTAACATTATGTCCAGTTATGGGAGATTGTTCCGGCTTTAATACCATGCTGGTAGTTAAGGGGTACTGGCTTATTTCTGAAGGTATTTGATGTCAGCAATTTCGAGAATACCAATATTAAAGGTCCATCAAGAGTGGTCAGTAGTGATAAGATTATGTGGATTTCATACATAAATGAGGTTTCTAGGCAACACTGGCCACCCTATGGTAGGTTCTAGACTTTCCGAACTAGTAGATACGATTTATGCAACTAACAGTGTCACTCACATTCTTTCCGGGGTGCTGTCTGTCGAGCTGTTAGATCCCATTTCTTAGTGTATGCGTCCCAGCATACTATGATCTTTGCAAATGCATACAACTACACTCTGCCTACTGCTGATGAAGGAGATGAGGACAACTCTGGTGAGGATAGTCATGAAAGTCAAAGAAACTGCGAGTTGGATACGGCATGAGAGTTCCTGAATGGTTTGTTTGATTATGATAATTGTGGAGATAAGATCCATAAAGCAGTGAGTTAGAAACAAAGTAAGATTGTTGAGGAAAAACATTGTTATGTGACCACAGAACAGGTTAACTCTGGTTGCAGTACATTAATATGGTGCAGATACTCTGTCAGTTCATAAAAGCTGAAAGGGCTTCAGATCGGTTGCTTCACCTGAAATCAGCTTGGGAAATATTGCCGTACTTTACTGCATCAGGACACAATTGGTATACTAAGTGCACCTACCGCTACCTGCAGTAGATGCTCTGTCTTGAAGCAGATCACCCAGATGTGTATAAACATTGATGTGAAGGACACCATGTCATTCGCCACTCTGAGAGATATTGGGCCTGCCTTTCCACTGGTCCTATTATTGAACAAGTGCCTATGCGCGGTGTGAAAATTCGTGGTGGTCTTATTCACGGAAGGGGTTCTCTGGAACCCACCGAGCACAATGGATGCTGTCAATGGCAGCTTGTTCAGAGGTTACATTTGCCATGCAGACACTATCAGGGGTAGCATATGTCACAACTGAGCAGCACAAGGATGTAACCAAGGCACGATAGAAAATTATGTTGATGATAGTTTTGACTTGTTCAAGACACTGAAGCAGTTGGATCCTTTTGGTAGTGACAAGTCATTGCGCAGCCAGTAGCCAGTGAGTGGTGTCCCAACAAACAAATATGCTAATGTTTGCAAAACGGTAGGGCAGGGAATAATTGAATCCTCTTTCAACCGAAATATTCAAGTTGTTACCCTCACTGCCAAAACATTGGTGACTACTAAAGCTGATGTTATACAAATTGAGGCACTACTTCTGTTCCAAAGACTAAGTGTTATTGCCAGTAAGGAGGAAGATCCGTCAACAGCTTTGAAGTATGTTGTTCCTGACGTATTTCAGAGGACATTTCCACAGAGAAACATTTGTTTGGCAATTAGTGGTAGGTTGGACCCCTTAATTCGATACATTGACTGGACTAATTTGTAAACACAACAAATCATTGTGAAGGTCATAACAATATATAACATAATATATATAAAAATATATAAAAATAATAACATCTTAAGAAACATTCAATATGTAGAATATTAAATGTTACATGGAGCCACTAAACGTTGTCATACCTTGTTAGAAAAGACACCTATAATGAATTGAAAACTTCAATCTAGTACCAGATAAGATACACCAAATGCAAAAAGTGTATTGTCGTGATTGTCTACTTAAGTCATAGTACACAATATATATATATATATATATATATATATATATATATATATATATATATATATATATATATATATATATTTATATATATAACAACATACGCACATACATATATCCAAACACATATACATAGAGACATACATACACATAAACATATACCACTAGCACATAAATAAACATATCCAATTTGTCATGACTAAGACGTAAATAGATACGACTGTATTGATCAGACAACAAAATATCAGCACAATGGTATATTAAAGTTACGTTAAAAATGTCCCCCAGGCAATACAAATATTTATAGTTACTCATTAATTATATCTAAATAGTATGGAATTATAAAAATCGAGTAACATTCTAATTTATTTTAATTACACCATGAATATGATGTTGGTGAAATGGAAGATGAAAACTATTTAATTGAAAATGTTGACAATGGGTTACCTTGGCCAGTAACATAAATGAGGTTAATGAGTTATTCCTGAATGCCAAACGTTGGAATTAAAGTTGTAATTTGAGGCATGTAATTAACTATACTTGTTATGTTGACTTAGTGTCATATTAGTTATGATGTATAAAAGAAATATAAGATGCAGTATAAGTATCACATTATCAATTGTTTTCTACAATAAAGTTTGCAAAAAAACAACCATATCAACAATAAAATACAATGTATTACAAAGCGATACGATAGATGAAGATGATTGATATTTTACATCGTGCTCATGGTTATCTAAATGGCTTGAGTGACCTTCAAAGGTAATGAGCCGAAGTGAAAGATAAAATATTCTTCACACATCCCAAAGCCGAGATTCAGTTTCAGGTGATTGAGTTCTGTGGCAAACCACTCTAACGGCTTAACTACAGAAACGCCCCAAAAGGTACAATAGAATATGATATAATGCTAATCAATACATTAGGATATATTGCAACGGTAGAATGATCGATTAAAATATTATATTAGAAACTAATATCAGACAATATAATATGGCCAAAGAATATGTTATAATTTGATACGACCTAATATATCATATCGTGACATACGAAGGTTTAGATTAGGTGAGATTAATTGTCTCAAAACAACATCAGATAATACAAATGACATGACGTGATGAAGTATAAGGTGAAACATAACATGATATAATATATGACACTTATTGAAAAAAAAATGTACGGCACTGTTCCCTAAGGTACACAATAAAATGTAATATGACGAAATATAACGATTATAACAACATTTGATATGAGGTAATATAAGGTATCGTAATGTGACACAACGTTTGGCAAAGTAGCGCAATCTTACATAATAAAACAAAATAAAACACAACATAACATATCACAACATAACATAGCGAAACACAACACAATACTTCAAAGATCTGTAGATGGTTTATTTTCCATTGACGCTAGACTTCTGGCACACGACGTACTAAAGACAATTGACGAAAGCCACCTTATCACCAGTTCAAGCAAAATATCAACAAAGGAATTGTCCAAAGGATCTCCATCCACATCGAGAAACAATCAGTAGCAGATAATAAACTTCTTAATTGATGGTTGCTTAAACATGCAGCAAGTCAACACAAGCAACCTTTTCTAGTATGGTAGATTTAATGTTACTTTGCTGTGTGACATATTTCCTATGTCTCATGTATTCTAAATGTGATATTTTCTAAGTGCCATATTTTCGCTAGAAAGATTAGTAAACAAATCACGCCAGGTGTATCTTCATAGTAAATGGTGCTGCCAGTTCGTCGAAAGCTGAAGTCACCATGAAGTAGATGGAATATTTATTGCTCATAATACTTCTCTTGTATGAGTAATGTTGTATAACAATACAGACAACATGCGTCTCGGCGTGGGTATATCTGAAGGTTGTTTCATCTTTGACTTCGCTTCATTACTTTTGGAGGTCGCTCGGCCCATTTAGCTTACCAAGTTCACAAAATTGCCCGTAAAACATCAATCATGATCATCAACAGACAACATGCGGCATATAGGGAGCAACCATATATATTCATTGGACACACAATGTCCACATACGTGTAGTATGGACATACTCTATTACTCTGTTGGGAAAAGGGGATTAGACTCCTGCGTCTTAGAGGGATATAGTACATACCTCTTGTGACGGGATACATCCCTATGTACATTGCATCTATTTACATGTTTAGTTGCCAAATTTAATTTATGAAGCGTGTAATTTATAGAACACCTCAAAACGGGTCAGATTCTAATGATGATATAGTTAATTTAGTTCCAGTCACGATTTAAAAGTTATCTGGAAAATAAATATAGATGGCTGATAACATGACTTATAAAGGTAAGCCTCATTGGATATTTTAGGCAAGACCAGTATATATAATTTATCTTCAGACCATAGAGTGATGCGCATCACGATACAAAAATCCAGGTTTATGACAACATATACTGGATAACATCAACCTCAGACAAGAACAGCAGTGGCCCAGAGCCGTAACCAATGCACCACAGATGGCGCTCTCATCAATAACAATGAGTTTAACGATTAATGGTAAAATTAAAAAAAGAACGTATTGTTTGTTTAAAAAGTCATGATTAAATTTTTCTTTCCTTACTTGCTTTTTAATTGTAATCATAAACAGATACATTTTTATGTAATAAGTAGTGTGAATCGTATATCGAACGCTTTATTAATAATATATATTAAATATATGAATTCAACGAACATATATTTATCCATATGACATGCTCTAAATCAATTCAAAACTCGTGTCACTTTTAATTGGATAATGATTGTGCGTTTTTAATAGACATTGTATCATGGAAGTCATAATACAGCCCACTCACATATATAGAAACACCACAATATGGGATATATAAAGAAAAATTATCTCTTTATGGAATATTATCCGTGGACAGAAATATGAGTTATATAAAGTAATATGATCTATATATACAACATTGGTATATAGCAAGTAATAATTTATCCGCACATTGGAATTTAAGTAATATAATTTTCGTGTAATGGCATATATTGTGTATGCTTAAGTAACACATAAAGGATCATCTAAACATATAGCATATTTTCTATATTGTAGAGTGATCCACAACGAGTAATACCTTCCTTAACCAGTTGTATGGTATTTATGCAATATCACATTATATATATATACACAGTAAGAAGGTGTAAATTAGATACAAGAATTTTAATGCTGTAACATCTAAAACCATATATGGAGGAAAATAGGATAAATAGGGAGGTGGCTAATATGAAGTAAGATGGTGTTGATGAGATTACAAAAAAGAAACGTTGTTGATCAAAATATGATTTATCCAGCGATATAAGGTTATAATACAGAGTACCGTTCTGTATAAGGAATATCATGGGCAATAGGGAGTACCACGGTATAATATCAGGTGTTTATCAGTGATAAGTCCGATATATCTTGAGACTGGAGACATCTTGACAGATAACATTTAGCTGACACAGTAGTTTCAAAGAACACTTCAAAATTGTGAATGGCGGAAGATAAATCAGGAATTAAAGTCACCATATATAGCTACAATTTCAATTAATTATGTGTATATAGTTGTATATGGATACAATATTGTTTGGATGACACTTGTTTTTGTAAGGACAAATTTAACATTTCATACTGACGTAAAAAGGATCACGTATATATGGAAGATCCACAATACGAGGTTAGCGTCTATACACCGGTATTTATCCAAATCTATCCCATTTAGGACATTGGTAAAACCCCTCTCGAACATATTTAATTTTAAATTATTGATGCAGTGTTTGCGTATATGTATAATATTGGATACGGTACTTCCATAATGAAACGATTAGCGTGACACATGTCACAATGTAGACGTCAACTTATGACGAAAACATATGGTAGATTCGAGATTATATAGGCCACCTGTGTCACCTAGATTTATTTTGCAAAGCTTCACTGACTGAACCATCCACCGTCTTAGTATCATTCCGCAGTTAACTGGTTCTTTATTAACATAAACGAATGGATCAAATTATTCTAGTGGAAAGCATAAATCATATATATGTATGTAGATCTGGTATATGGGTTTAGCTACGCTTTTATTGTGACAACTGTGGCACCTTTCATAATACTTATTAGTCTTTAGAATATAGAATTTATCTAAAGTTATATAATGCAAATGACCTACGTATGTTTATAGGTTTTCTAAGATCAAATATCAAAAGAAAGTGTAAATAATTTACATTTTTTGACTTGAAACATAGTCTTTTCTCAGAAAACAAATAGAGCTCGCCACATTCAAGAAACAGCCACATTTGGTTTTTATGGCCGTTTTGGGGATGGAAAGCATTTTTTAGTAATTGCTATTTTTCCTCACAGACTACTTTTGTATTGAGAAAAATTGAAAATATCGGTAAATATGAACGTTTCCTTATTGCCTATGGCTGTTTCAATCTTCTGAAACAGGATTCTTCCCAATGATTTGCCTATTAGCGCTCCATTCCCCGACATACAGATATAATTCAATGAATACATAAACAACATTCGCATAGGATTGGTACGTTTGGGATATTTAACCCAACATTATTTGACTTACATCCAACATAAAAACCATTAGCACACACTGTATCCATCCGATTAATAGAAGGATACCACCGTGGTCTAAATGGTAGCGCGTTAGGTCAGAGATCACTACCACCTGAGTTTGAATCTCGGCGTGGGCATATCTGAAGGGTGTTTCTTACTTGACTTCGCTTCATTACATTTGGAGGTCACTGGGTCCATTTAGCATAGCATCTCCATAAAAGTGGCCGTAAAAACATCAATCATCATCATCCTAATAATAGAAAGGGATGGTGACAGAAACATACTAATGTCCTGGATAACAGCTAATGTATTGACGATAACTTTGGACTCTGGATCTTCTATATAGTGCCAACGAGGAATCATAGCTGACATACCCCGAACTAACTGATGATCCTTTCTTGCGTTAGATTGAGCCAAAATGCTGCCACAAAGATTACAATCATCTTGCAAGCATGGATTTTGTGACCTAGAGATGTCGTCACCCAACTGTCTGAATATAAATTATTCGCGTGATTCAATGTCTTTACTGATGAGAGTGTATCATCAAGTAAGTCTATGCCATTTGCCTTGGCGTAGTCAATTACCTTCAATAGCATGTTGTGGTGATGTATATCAAACACATTAATTGTTTTTGGCAGATATAATTCAATGAATACATAAACAACATTCGCATAGGATTGGTACGTTTGGGATATTTAACTCAACATTATTTGACTTACATCCAACATAAAAACCATTAGCACACACTGTATCCATCCGATTAATAGAAGGATACCCCCGTGGTCTAAATGGTAGCGCGTTAGGTCAGAGATCACTACCACCTGAGTTTGAATCTCGGCGTGGGCATATCTGAAGGGTGTTTCTTACTTGACTTCGCTTCATTACATTTGGAGGTCACTGGGTCCATTTAGCATAGCATCTCCATAACTAGTCGAAACTTCTGTAGTGCTAAGGAACAGTGTGTGAACCCCACCACTTTCCTCTGCATAAATTTAAAGGACCGCAGAAGATGTGACCCAGCATAGATTGCTGAACAAACCAATGGAACAGTTCCTTCCAATTAAATATACTGGGTGGCAACGGATACGTTTACCTCTTTTATCGATTTCTCAATTGATCTTAATGTCCTTTAACCCCTCATGTTCTCATGCGCGGTGTGTATAGGTCTGGATTTCAGGCTTCTGATTCCTTCAACCAGTCCTTGGCATATAGGTTGTTGGAATTATTAAAAAGGTGGACGACGTGAACAATAATCGTTATTATGTCATGTGCTAGAAGTCCATCATCATTAGAAAATAGGTTTAAAATATATCCCCATTTCCTGGATGATATCGTGAATCATCAAATCCAACTCCAAAGTCGGTGTCGATGGAAGAAATAACTTCCAGGTGTTCGTTCAAGGTAATTCTGCAATTTATAAATGGTTTGAGGTTAGAATATTAAATCTTTGCTTGGAGAGATGAGTGTCGTGCCGTCTCAGACTAATATTACTGACCTTTGCACTTATTATAATTTATAACAACCAAGATATCAGAACAACAGAGTTATACGTTTTGTACTCACTGTTACACTAAGGCACTATTGGACTTCCTGAGAGCATTACGTTTGGTATTGTCCAAAACCTAGTCTCTTATTGGATTTAGTGAGCTTAAAGAAATATCGAGGTGTCGGCTTCTAGGGAAGTGAAAGGAATTGCATTTATTTTGTAGAAATAGCTCCAGTACATTTAGGTTTATTTAACATGGGGGTATTCGAATCGTCGTTCTGCTGAACACAAGATCAGGCATATCTGACTGAATCCAGAGAGGCGACTTTTCTTGCTGAGACATGTGTAATGTCTCACCAGTCCCTAAGCCGCAAAGCAAAATAAAAATGCGAATCACCTACAGCCGTGGAGTTTGGGAGTAAAACACACAAGTCAGATCACGGTAATAGTGAGAATGTTTAGCTTAACTATCTAAGCAGCCCTATTTATAGCTATTTTTCAATTGCTGTATCTTTCTTCAAAGCAATATTATATAAACTATATAACCCAATTGTCACTGTCTTCAAAGATCAGTTTTTACAACGGGCAGGCGTCATGAAGCGACTAATATTAAAACTGTTTAATTTGCGCTGAAGCAGACCGTAATAGCGCGTCATAGCTTCGTACTGTTTGAACTATGTTATCATTTTCAAACCTGACCTAATGTCTGTTATTCTAACTATTGTAGTTCTTAAATGTTATTTATGACAAGCAGATTAGAGCTAATCTTGAATGTCATAATACAAACTGGACATAACTGGACCTAGGAAAGATAATTCTGTTCCCACATATAACCAAGGTGAATTTTATATTCATCTAAAGTTGTTATATAAAACATACCAACCGCGCGAGCTGTGTCCAATGCCACCGCTCGAGATGCGATGCAGTGTTTCTATTCCTGAGTCAGGAGTACTTATAATGCTTTAAGAGCGTACTGTGCCTGCTACAGTCATTTAAATGCTGGATAACCAGGCCAAACATATAAACGGCGTCACCCCAAAGAAGCAAATAGTACATGGATTATACAGCTCTAGATCAACTTTTCTTGAATGCATAGAAAACTGAACTTTCTCAAGCGCAGCATAATATGCCTTGTCATATTTACTGGAGGGTCAAATACCTCATAAACATACAAATCCAATAAATACTATGACCTACTGTGTGTGTGTGTGTGTGTGTGTGTGTGTGTGTGTGTGTGTGTGTGTGTCTGTGTGCTAAGTTACTAACTGATGTCCCTTCCATATGAAGGTTTTAATTTTTTTATTTTTTATATATATTAAGATTGGAAGTTAAATATTCATGGCATGTAAATATGTCATACCATGTACTGAACCGATGGAACGAATAAAACTGTTGACAAGTGACCCATTTACTCAGTCGGTGATTTATGAACTAATCTGTGATTACGTACTTTGTAACAACATAAAATGACATCAAACAATATAATGATTCACTGTATTGGCTAACATTATAAAGCACCTGACATTTCTGGTTGTGACAGTGCGAGGATCCATAATGTTTTTTACTGTTTGGGCCAGGAAGTGTACTAATGTGGGTGTGATGACCAGAGTGAGTCAGTATATTAGATGCGCTTCTTTAAGCAGCGGGTGAAAAGGCACTTTGTGAAACTATTTATTTCTGGTATTGATTACGATACAACCTTAATCACTGATGTTCGATATATTTCTAAGTAATTTGTAGTTAGTCCTTGGGTATTTTGAGGTATTTATTTCTTAGGCAATTGATCTGGTCATTTGAATAATCCTTGTCATTAAGGATGAAATCGGCATTATTATCATTATTATTATTATTATTATTGTTGTTGTTGTTGTTGTCATTCTTGTTGATGTTGATGTTGTTATAGTTCGTGTTATTATTGTTGTTGTTTATCGAGAAAATGTATTGAAACACCGAAAAAACTATCGGTGGTGCGCATCGGTGGCAAAATACAACCTGAATAATTTCCCTTGTATGAAACATAATATACTTCCCTCTAAAATCAACAAGGCTCAAATTTTACATGTCGCATCTGCATCTAATCAGGCAATAGAACATGGAAGTAAGCTAACGAGTTCCGGAAGCCAGCAGCTTATATTTGGTAATATTGCCCAGCAATCTAGTGTTGTCGACATGGGCTCTCAGTGTTACCAATAGCTGCGGACAATCCCCAATGTTCTTCGTCGTTCTGGCTCGACAACATCCATAGCATCTGACACACCGAGTGAATACAATGATGGCTGTCTTCAGCGGATCCAGAAGCGAAATAGACATCACGCGATGTCAGTTACTGAGATGCGAGCAGCCTGGAACATTGCCCGAACTAAGTCGGGATATTTTTGTCTATGGAACAGTAAAAGATAATTGCACTGATGATGTAGATTGTAGATCCATAGAATGGCTATCTAATGATATTGTTACTTACTGTAGCTTCAACGCTGAAATGAAGGTATCAGATTTGCCAAAAGTATTTGACAGTGACTTTGGATTAGTGGTGTAAAGATTTTCCTGATAAAGACTGTGAAAATAGTATATATCTTCACAGTCTTTATCAACATGAATTGTTGCTTCTCACGATTCCACCTCCTGATGAGCATCCAACGTTTAACACACACCAACACACACTCACCAACACACACACACACACACACACACACACACACACACACACACACACACACACACACACACACACACACACACAACACACACACACACACACACACACACACACACACACTTATATGAATCGAGTAACAACTTACATTTTATTGGACTTACACTCTGACATGAATCTACGCGATGATAAATGAAATATGAAAATGATGACAAAAGGTTACTAGTACAGGTGTTGGGCAATCTCATAATACAGGTCAATGGAAAATTCATTAACAGATGATCGGATGGAGTGGAAACTTAGGAAACGTAGGATGGATAAGTATGAGATATGAGGTTAATGAGTTATTCCTCAATGCCAAACGTTGGAATTAAAGTTGTAATTTGAGGCATGTAATTAACTATACTCGTTTTGTTGACTTAGTGTCATATTAGTTATGATGTATAAAAGAAATATAAGATGCAGTATAAGTATCTCATTGTCAATTGTTTTCCACAATAAAAACTAAACAAATCAACAATAAAATACAATGTATTACAAAGCGTTACAGTAGATGAGGATGATTGATATCTTACAGCGTGCTCATGGTTATCTAAATGGCTTGAGTGACCTGCAAATGTAATGAGGCGAAATGAAAGATAAAACATTCTTCACACATGCCCGGATGCATCATCATCACAGATGGCGCTACGAGTTCGCCGGATGCAGGAAGTCGTCATGAAGTAAATGGAAAATGGATTGCTCACAAGGAATTCTCGTCAATTCAGTGTGTTGTGTGGCCATACACCCAAGTTGAGTCATATACTGAGTCGTTATATACACTCATTGGACACAAAATGCTCACAGAAAAGAGATTAAAGTCTTAGATGAATATATTAAGGAAAAGACAAAGCTCGTTATCTTTAACCCAAAACATCAGGTCCTATAGGATACATGAGGAATTACTGCTTCAGTTAAGTAATAATACTGTTTCTGTAGTATCGTCAGTGAACATCCCTGACCATGGAGAGGCAAGTAAATGCAATATCCAAAGCCTGTTATTACCAAATTCGTAATATTGGTCATATCAGGCAGTACATCACATTAGATGCTTGCAAGACACTGGCACACGCCCTGATAACTTCTCGGCTAGATTACGGCAACGCTCTCCTGTATGGTCTTCCAAGCACACTGATGACACGGCTACAGAAAGTACAGAATTCTTCTGCCAGGTTAGTCACTCACACTCACAAAAGAGAACATATAACACCAGTCTTGAACTCCCTACATTGGCTTCCGGTTATATATAGGTCGCAGTACACGATTTTGATGTACACTTTTAAGGCACTTCAAAGGACTGCCCATCAGTACTTAGAGTAACTTGTCGTTCCGTATCAGCCGACAAGGTTTCTATGGTCTGAGTCTGGAGCATTCTTAGACGTACTAACAACATGTGGAGTGACATACGGTAAAAGATGTTTCAGAAAGGCTGCTGCAACCTTATGGAATAATCTTCCAGTAACCACCAGAAAGTGCAAGACCCTTGATACCTCCAAAAAGAAGATAACAACTAATCTTTTTGTTTCAGCTTTTCCTAGCTGAATATATTATGTATTTGGCTGGAAAGAATTATGTATTTTTAAAGATCTAAATCTGTTACATCCATAAAGTTATTTATTATCAAGCGCCTTAGAGTTTGGTTTTGTTGTTCGGGGAGAATCTCCAGGCTGTCGCTTAATCAGCACAGCCTATATGTTGGATTGGTTGAAAATCTCCTCCCCCACCACTCACAGGGGAGCAGTACGGAAAGAAGGAGCCGAAATACCCTGAGGGTGGTCACTGCCAGAGTGTTTTACGTCCTCAGTGGGTTTTTTAACGTCCCCCTTTATTTTAAATAATTCAGTGGAGACGGCAGCGCCATTCAACGTGGTCAGCCACCCACGATGTAGTGAGCCGAAAAATTAATCCCTGGAAAGGTTTCGACCTGTTACGGGGTTCGAACCTGCGACCGTTGGCACCAAGTGCCGAGTGCTTAACCGCTAGGCCACCGGAGCTCACTTGCCTTAGAGTAACCTTCTTACAGGTTATATAGGGCGCTATAAAAACTTTGTATATTATTATTATTATTATTATTTTTATTAAATTCCTCTCGTGAGGGCATATATATCCATTTATTTACATATTTATTTGTTGCATCTAATTTATGAAGCGTGCAATTTACAGAAAACCCTAAATGGTTCAATTTCTAATGGACAAAAACACCTGTAAATGACTGATGACATGAAATATAAAAGTAAACCAGACTGGATATTCTAAGCAAGGCCACTATATATAATATATCTTTAGACAATAGGATGATAATTATCAAGATTAATAATTCATGTTTATGACAACATTATGGCTAACCTAAGAAAAGAGCAGAAATGCCTTTACGGCCGTAATCAATGTTTTCTGAATGGTGCTCTCTTCAGTAATGGTGAGTTCGATGATTACATAGTAATATATGAAATATAACCTATATAGAAGACGTTTTACCCATTATTTGCTTTAATACACTATTTGTTATAGAAGACTAGACTAACTCGGATGTTGCGATCAATCAACATCATCTCCTTGATGATGGAAAATATGAATACTGTGTGTGTACGAAATTTTACTAAGGATGATATTAGAATGTTATGCGAATGTTCTTTATTTGAAATGAAGAACATCCATTTCTCATAAGCTCATATTTTCAGAACGTCCAAGTGACATGGTGGCTAACAAGACAAATGTCATCCTCAGAACATTCACAAACAAACGTATGATAATAAAAAGGTATACGTACACCATTAACAGCGATGACGAAGAGTGGTTGTATCTTGTGTGCCGCAATAGCTGATTATTCACAATCGAAACATATAATTATGAGTCGGATTGTATCTAATAATTTGGAGATTTCAAACGCAATACTCTAATAACTGAATCGTGTGATGCTGGAAACACAATTGTTTCTTCGTGAAAAGGAATCATACGAATTGTTATTGTTGTTATTATTGTTGTTGTTAGAAATGACCTATATTAAAACTAAAACTATATTATTGTTGTTAGTGATGATAGTTAGACCTTTGCTGTTGGTCCAGATTTAACGAGAATTTATAACGTCTTGGAAAGGTATGACATGTCACATTATAGAATGACATGTGTTATTGATAGATATATCCTGATCCTATGTGTTTTCTTATATGTTATATCCTTACCTGTACCGCGCAGCAGAAATACGTAAGTGATATTTGCTTTTTGTCGGGGTTATGGCTGTAAAGTAGCAGTATAATATTATTATACCATCATCGTCTTGTTGGTTCAAGTGGGGATACAGTACGATTTAAATTATATTCCGTCAATATGGTGTTATATGCTCTATATATGTGTGCAATGTTTATCTGTCCATTTCCACTATGATGAAATGACGGGTTAGTTAATGACTTGTTTAGGCAGGAACGAAATCCTCTTTTTTGTAGGTGATGCGGACAGGGGATATGCAAAAGCGAGGATGATCTATAGACGGTAGATGAAAGAGGTCGCTGCTGCTGCCTCTTTTAATTTGTAATATGTGTATGTGTGGTTATATTTTCTATATTGGTTATGGATACCACTAGGTTAAGTTAATAAATTGTGTTCGGGTTTGTATGTGTGACTAAATAAAAATAACTTATAACAGATATAACATATTTTGTAGAATATAGATTGATTTATAGCGAGTAACACTTATTTTAATGACGTAACATCTAGAACTACATATCCAGTACAATGATATAAGTAGGAAGGTGGCTAATATGAAGTGACATGGTAGTGATATGATTTAAACAGAGAAACGTTGTTTATCAGTAGCATGATTTGTCCAGTGCTATAAGGTGATTATAAACAGTAACATTCTGTGTAGAGAGTATCATGGTCAATAGGTAGTACCACGGTGTAAGATCAGGTGTTTATTGGAGATAAGTCAGGTATATATTGACATTGGAGACATCTTGACAGATAACATTCAGCTGACACTGTGGTTTCAAAGAACGCTTCATAGATATGAATGATGGAAGATGAACGAGGAATTAACGTCCCGTTATATAGAGCTACAGTTTGAATTAAATATGTGTATATATTTGTATAGGGATACAATGTTGTTAGCCGTAAGGCAAAGTCTTTGGGTGGCACTCTCTTTTGTAAAGGCAAATTTAACATTTCATACTGACGTAAAAAAAGGATCACGTATACATGGAAGATCCACAATACTTTGTTAGCGTCTATACACCGGTATTTATCTAAACCTATCCCATTTAGGAGATTGCTGTTACTCCACATCGGCATATTTATATTGAAAGGAATGATGCATTATTTTCCTATGATTATAATATTGGATACGGTATTTCCACAATGTAACGATAACGTGTTACAGTACTCCGTTTGACGTAATATTCTGTGTTAAACATTTACCGAATTAAAAGTGTTATACAAAGAAAACGAACTCGACCAAAAACTAGAACAGGCTAGACTAAATCAGGTTTTTGGTGTTTATAAATATTGTGACACGACAAAAACATGTGGTAGAGTAGAGATTATGTGGACAAACTGTGTCATCTAGTTTTAATTATTCAACAATCACCTCACTGAACCATCCACATTTAAGTATCCCCCCTTATTTAACTGGTGATTTATCGCAATAAAGAATTGTTTAAATTATGTTAGCGTAAAGTTGAAATAATACATATGTATTTAAATCTGGTATATGGGTTTAGTTACACTTTTATTGGGCAAAATGGCACTACTCATACTATGTATTAGTCTTTAGCTAACCATAGAAAAGATATTTTGTTGTGTTTGTTTTTCAGGAAAGAAAACAATAAGTGCCATAAAATTTACATAATATTTTCTAATAAAAGAAATAAATCCCGCCATATTCAAGGTACAACCACATTTATTTCTGTGGCTGATTTATGGAAAACTTTTGTCTTTTACTTTTTCCTAATATGTTTTTTTTTCTCACAGATTTATTTCGTATTGAGAAAAGTTGACATATTCTGTAAATCTGCCTACTGCCTTTGGCTATTGCAATCTTCTGAAACAACGATCTTTTCCATGATGTACGCATGACATTCAATAAATAAATAAATAAATAAATAAATAAATAGCATTTGCATAAAAAATAGTACTTTGAGGATAATCAGCTCGACATTGTTTCACTTACATTCAACATACAAACCATTATCACACATCACGCCCATCCTATTTAAAAGGACAGGATGGTGTGGGGTAACTGCAACACACTAATGCCATGCCTTCACGTATTAATATTACAGACCTTTGTAAATATTAATTTACATTCCTTCAACAGGCAAAATGACTTTATATAATCTATAAATGCCAACATTTCAAAACAAGAGATTTCGCGTAAATAAAATTAAAATGATTTACAAATAAAAAGGCACAAACAATTTAATATCTGTAGTTAGTTATCAATAATGTTTAATATAATTTAATTAAGACTGAGGCATTGAAAACAAGGTACAGTTAAGTAACACACATTTAAAGACTTCTAAGACAAAATTATCAAAATCTCAGTGTTTGTATTTGTGCATATAATTTTTATCTCCTAGTTGAATAATAAGGAAAGGTTTATAAACAAGCAGATGGAAAGACAGTAAAATAGAGGCATACTGAATTTTCTTACCATGGGATGGATGAATGTTGTTTAACGATACATCGGAACAACGAGTTTTCTTACCATAATACAAGTGATTAATATATAAACATATGAACTAAGGCATTATGGGAAAATTAAGCTTATTACGAGATACACAAGTCGCGGAAAATGGATTGGAAAACAGGAAATGCTGTGATCAATCTTGCAAATGAAGATATATTTGTTGAAAACATGTAATGGTATGTATGATCAAACGACAAAATATATAACACCCCTTGTAGTTCAAGATTATAAACAGACAGAGAGACAGGCAGACATGCAGTTCAAATGAACAAAGGAGATACAGTGAAACAAAAGACAATACATATGTGATATCTATCTATCTATCTATCTATCTATCTATCTATTTATCTATCTATCTATCTATCAATATATCTATCTATCTATCTATCTATCTATCTCTGTGTCGCTCTCTCCCCTCTATCTCACGCTATTTATATATCTTCCTTCCTCCCGCCCTCCGCCGTCGTTCTCTATCTATCTATCTATATATCTATATATCAATATATATATATATATATATATATATATATATATATATATATATATATATATACTGATTAATAAAAAATAATACAATACGATTTAACCCAATAACAACGACCTATTTAGACTTAATTCAAGTCTTCTTCGGGTTTTAGAAAATGTCTAAAATTACCATCTTGCTTGATGTTTATATACATGATCTTCATTAGGAAACAATTAACATAGGCATTTATATCTTTTAAACAAAGGAAGTGTTATATTTAATTTCTTTATTTTAATTGTAAAATTGCGTAACCTGGTGTTTAACAACCACGCCAATTATAATTTAATAGAATTAATATGTTTATACAGGTGCGAAAATGTCTGGCTTACCATTGAAATTGCGTTAATAATACAAAAATTAGCTAAAATTATATTTCATAAAGAAATAATCGTAACTTCCCATATGAAAATTGTTAGTAAGATATCTCATTGATTTACAAAAATCGTAACGATCAGTTGAGATTCGTGGGTTATGGGATGTTAATGCTTTACTGAAGTTATGTTTTGTTACAAAACCTTTTCTTAGAACTTCAGGAGACATTCTATTTATTTTTAGATATGTATTTCAACATGCTTGACACTAAATAACCCGAAAGGCTTTGCGTTTAGTGTAAGGAGTGATGGGGCTATATTAGTATTGTTCTAAGTAACTATTTGGTTGAAGTAATTTAAACTGTTAATTTATTATTCCTGAAGCCATATTGCCTGCTCTAGAAAACGGCATCACGAGTATTAGTGACACTCTTTTCAGCTGATTCTAATATAACTTCTGAAAGCAATTTTTTGTTTGGCTCTGTTGGTTATAATGATCCCTTGGCAACAATGCAAACGGGTTTTCGTCTTAATCTGCTAATTTGGTACTTTCAACGATAACCTAAAATATAATTATCGAGAGACTGACGATGACAGTTAGGAAGAGAGGAGTCATTTGCGAACACTTCTCAATACGGAAATAAAGAAGAACGTAGACGATTTCTCTCAATTACAAATCGGTGGCCATTGGCTCTTCAGCGAAGAGAAGAATTAGTTTCGCCTAAATATTGTTTATTACATAACTAGCACCGATAAGCATAAATAACCACCTTTCAGGAAGAAGTATCTATATCTCCCATTTGCAAAAAAAACTGCATTTCGGTGCTGGTAATATTCACGAGCAATCACTTATTAGATTGCACATTTTGCGGCTATTAATATTACATGTTTTTGAACCCAAACAGTTGCAAGTAGGAATAGCGGTATTTATTCGATGTTGTTTTATTACCACATTTTTCCTTTAATAGCACGCAACTAACTTTTACAGTAATTTCTTTTACATAAAGTTTCAAAAAGAATACCTTCATGTCTTATCAAAGTCCTTCTAATCACCGCATATTTTTTTTTAAATGGCATGATTTGCCATTTTGAAAAAAAATCGTTAAGTGTTGGTTTGGGATGAAATAATGTTTGTGTAACATCAGATGAGTAGCGGTTGGTATAAAAATACCTTGGCTAGTAAATTATTTTTATTTTTAATGTATTTCAATACAGTGGTATCTACATCATCTGCCGAATCAATACAGATAGGAGTTTTCAATTTACAAGGTGATTCATGCTTATTAAAATTACTTTCAAATACATCCAAACACTGACACTAGTATAATTTAATGGACATTTAAATAATGCCTCTTTCCCAATTTTCCATTTAAAAGGACTTAACGGACATTTAAATAACGCCTCTTTCCGAATTTTCCATTTAAATATCTGTGATCTAATTGTTAGCGAGTTGGACCACAGATCACTACCACCTGAGTTCGAGTCTCGGCATCAGCGCATCTGAAGGGTATTTCATCAATCATCACCACCATCTGTCAAAGATAAGGCTTTTATTGTTGCTACAAAATCGTATGTGATTTGTTTATGATAGGTTTTTCGACTCACTGTTAAACTCACACACTATTGCTCATCCTGTGAGCATTACGATTAATATTGTCCAACAACTAGTCTCTTTGTGAATTTTATGGAGTATATGGAAATATAGAGGTTTTGGTTCTCGGGGATGTGAAAGGAAGTGCAATAGTTGATTTTCTCTCACCAGAAATAGCTCCAGTAAGTTAGTGTTGATCTAAAATGGCAGTTATTTGAATAGTTATTCTCCGGAATACAGTCCCTGGTATACGTGTGTTTGTGGGTGTTTGTGTGTTCGTGCGCGTGCCGGTGTATGTGCATGTGTGTGCATGGATGCGTTTATGTGAGTCTGTGTGTATGTGTGTATATGTGTGTGTCAGTGTTCATGTGAATGTACATGTGTGTGCGCGCACGCGCATGTATTATGTAATCTATGCCAGTGTACTATTTAGCTATTATCTGGTTACTGTTACTATTAGAGGTAAAAGTAGAGTAAATATATTTATTTGGGATCATCTCATTATATAATATTCTATGATATTTATAGTGTATTTTATATCAAGGATGTTGTTTCCTTTAACTGTTATTATGTTTCTAAATATCGTTTTGCTGCATTAATCCCTAAATAACTGTTTTACTGTAAGAATACAAATTCACATTTTACTTTCCTTCAAGACATCAGTATTTGGTTTTATACGATATTCCTACGTATTGTATATACATACTGTGAACATGATAAGAAAGAGTGTTTCGATTCACGTGTAAATAAATACTGACTATCATTTTGTGTTTGTTTGTTGATTCTTTTTGTAAACATATTAATATTACATATTTATTACGAATATATTTATTTGTACATGATAGCTATACAAAGCATTGAAGAGCCACACGTTATCTTCAACATATTATTCCAAAAGATAATATTCGTATACTGTTAGTTGAAAAAATAGAGTCTTATTGAGAAATACATCATATCAGATAGTCACATGTCATGTTATTTCACCACCTAGCGTGCTACATATTAGTTCACATTCTTAATTGGCCAAACATCGAAATTCCTGGTCAAACTTCCGATCTGATATTAATTGGCTGGATTAGATGGTAATTAGCCAAACACTGGATTAGGTAGTAGTGAAGTAGTTTATCATGGCATAGTTGTTAGTAAAATCATATATATATATATATATATATATATATATATATATATATTGTGTGGTTGTGTGTGTGTGTGTGTGTGTGTGTGTGTGTGTGTGTGTGTGTGTGTGTGTGTGTGTGTGTGTGTGTGTGACTATTGCTGTATATAGAGTTCATGGATTATATATATATATATATATATATATATATATATATATATATATATATATATATATATATATATATATATATATATTAGTCAAATTTAAAGCAGTTAAACAGACATCAATAGGGTAAATATATCAAACCTAACTTCATTATTGTCAATATAACATCCCTAACATCAGCATAAAAAGTCAGACTATCTTTCAAAATATTATAATCAAAGAGAAAGATGTGGCCCATTATTTTAATACCATATTCTCTGAAATAATATTAATTATGCATAACAGGTTCCTTTCCAGCACTTTATGACACGTCATACCATTGCTAGAAGGGTGCCGCATTTCTATGATGTATACATTTGAGCTTTTTCCAGAGACTGATATGAGGCTGTTGCTTAAAAGATCATCTAATGCTGTCTATGCAGATTATCCGATAATTATTACTGACCTTGAACATTTCATAGTGAACCCACAAACGTGTACTGATCCATAGTCGCTCACAATACCGTAGCCGTCTCATTTTAGCTTGTATGTCCTTATCTAGCATGGAATCAGTAGACGTCTTAATATTTCCTTGTCATTTAAGGAACATGCTCATCTACAAGGTCCTTCAGTGTACTATTTTAGACATCCACCAGATGATCCTCATCATCATATGGATACAATACAATACAATTTACCGAATCATTATAATCTAATTAACAAAGACATATAGCCACACTTTCCAAATGTAACATTAATTTTGATCTGTACGCGCTTGGATTGCAATCCTAAGGTTTTCGATGCTTGACGCTATTTTAATCTGGAAGATAAGATAATACCTAGATACACCTTGATAAAACTATTTATCTCTTTGTCTGGTTGTTCCACCTTTACTAAATACCATGATCTTTGTCTTTTTGTTACTGGCACATAGACCAGAGGTACGACGGAACCTATATAAAGTGTTATGTTCTGCTTGTAAGCGACCCCCAACAGCATTTATCATTTATCATGACCAGATCATCAACATACATGAACAAATGCACAGAGCGGTAATTTCATTCTTAACCGTAATTACCTGACTCACTGACTACACTTTGCTGCCACAACATTACTGTACAAAACAGTAAGGAACAGGCAACTTATACCTTCTTGTCTTGTGCCGTTCAGACCAGTACTTAGTATGGGAAGAAAACCTGGAGTTCCCTATGCATACATCTAAACATCTATATGATTGCACCAAGTATTCATTCGATAATATCTTGAAATGCACCTTTATGGTTATTCAAATAATTGCAGCAAATCACAACAACAACTTTATTGCTAAATTCGGCGCGATCGCTATGATTAGATATTGTCCCTTTTTTACATTATACACCAGCTCATCCATCTCTCTTTTCAACCTTCTCCCTCAACTCAATCGACTTTAATCTGTAAACTCCATTCCCTAGTAATATGTATGTCCTTAGCTGCTTTGTATGCAGGCTAGCTATGTCTGTGGCTTACCTAGATATCATACAACCATAATTAATGGTTATGTATTCAAAAGTTTGAAAATAATATCCAATATCTTTATTTCTAGTGAGAAATAAACATAATTATGGAATTTATGTAAATGATGGCGATCTCCTATCTTTCTATTTCTTTTTCAGATAGACATATATTGATTTTCTTCTTGTAGAAGGGATATAGCCTTTTTGGTTGTTCTGTCTCTTATAAATATGAATTATTGATGGATTAGAGTGTATATGCAGTAACTGTGACATATAGCTTTACTATGTAGCCCTGTCCTGATTTAGTAATGCCTTGCTTTGAAAAAGCCCGAAGTTACTGTAAAGTAATCATTTGATATATAAATTGCCTTTTTATTTGTAACTCTTGTGGTTTTAAAGTTTCGCTGCAGTTGCTATAGTGATAACAAAATTTATTACCAACTTCCAACAACAGTTTCATGCTCTGAACGGGTATTTACTCTTTTCTGAAACAACAATCATTCAATAAGCATTAAAACCATATATATATATATTATAAACAAAATAAACTATTAGTCCTTTATTGAATTGCTAGCAACAATAAAAATCACCCAATAAGTTCGTTCCCGAATCTTCTCAGATGCTAAGATAACGATAGCTGGCTAGGAACTGATTATGGCCGACGTTTTCAAATGATTTATTTCACTTATTGATATGATAGTTTTTACCGTTGTGGTGTCATCAATCTTATTATCTAACACATTCCTTCTCATGTACTATCTCGCGTTGTTCACGTCCTATTTAAATGCTAATGAGTCCTTCAACCAGTGAGTTATATACAGTTTGTTTGATATGTTAAATATGGGGATTGTATCCATTCCTACCACCATATCATGGATGAGAAGTCAGTCATCAATGGGAAATCGTTCATAACAATCTCTTCACTTCCGTGATATGATCATGAATTATCAAATAAATCTTTACCGACCAAGCGTTTTAGAAATGTTATCTTCTCGCCATGATGTTCATTACATTTTCTTCACAAATAAATCTTTATTCGTAAGATTGATCACAGAATTAGCTGCCATCCGATCGATTTTTGGCGTCTGATTTATCCCGTTATCAATTTAATTATCCCACAATTTCGAAGTTGATCTGTTTGTATGTAAAACACTTCTATTGTGATCAGGAAAATCAGTATTCCTCACCTATCACTCGATCTATTTCATTATAAACCTTTCACTTTTTCATCTTCGCAAAATCTCTTTTTCTGATATATCGTCGGTTATACATTCTATACAGTCACTTTGACTGTGGAAGGAATGCAAATGAAGAATTATAAAATACATTAATATGAATATGATACGACATGACACTCATTCTTTTTGTTCAATTTGATTGAGTGCAAATGTGGAAATGTCAAAATGAGATTGGAATATATTAATTTAGAGTCATATTTTAGCTCTACACACACACACACACACACACACACGCACGCACGTACACGCACACACACACACACACACACACACATACACACACACACACACACACACACACATGAGTTTTACGACACAGTACGCTCTTAAAGCATGTACTCCTAACTGAGGAATAGAAACACTGCATCGCATCTCGAGCGGTTGCATTGGACACAGCTCGTGTGGTTGGTGTGTTTTATATAACAAGATTAATTGTATATATAATTCACCTTAGTTATTTGTGGGAATATAATTATCTTTCCTAGGTCCAGTTATGTCCAGTCTGTACTATGACATTCAAGGCTAACTTTAGTCTCCTTGTCATTAATAAAACCCTATATTATAATTATAGTTTGTATAGCAGACATTAGGTCTGATTTGAAAATGTTAATATATAGAACGGCAATTCCGCCATAACGGTCTGCTAAAGCGCCGATATAAATTGTTATAATAGTGACGAGTAGGTCATAGTATTTATTGGATTTGTATGCTTATGAGGTATTTGACCCTCCAGCAAATATCACAAGGCATATTATGCTGCGGTTGAGATGTTCCTTTTTCTATGCATGGAGACTGTATGTTTCCAGGTCCATGCGTTCTAAGAAAGGTTGATCTAGAGCTGTATATTCCGTGCACTATTTGCGTCTTTGGAGGCACGCCGTTTAAGTGTTTGGCCTGGTTATCCAGCATTTAAATGACTGTAGCAGACACAGTACGCTCTTAAAGCATGTACTCCTGACTCAGGAATAGAAACACTGCATCGCATCTCGAGCGGTGGCATTGGACACAGCTCGTGTGGTTGGTGTGTTTTATATAACAAGTTTAGTTGTATATATAATTCACCTTAGTTGTTTGTGGGAATATAATTATCTTTCCTAGGTCCAGTTATGTCCAGTCTGTACTATGACATTCAAGGCTAACTTTAGTCTCCTTGTCATTAATAAAACCCTATATTATAATTATAGTTTGTATAGCAGACATTAGGTCTGATTTGAAAATGTTAATATACAGAACGGCAATTCTGCCATAACGGTCTGCTAAAGCGCCGATGTAATAGTGACGAGTAGGTCATAGTATTTATTGGATTTGTATGTTTATGAGGTATTTGACCCTCCAGCAAATATCACAAGGCATATTATGCTGCGGTTGAGAAAGTTCCGTTTTCTATGCGTGGAGACCATATTTCCCGGTCCCTGCATTCAAGAAAAGTTGATCTAGAGCTATATATTCCGTGCACTATTTGCGTCTTTGGAGGCACGCCGTTTAGATGTTTGGCCTGGTTATCCAGCATTTAAATGACTGTAGCAGACACAGTACGCTCTTAAAGCATGTACTCCTGACTCAGGAATAGAAACACTGCATCGCATCTCGAGCGGTGGCATTGGACACAGCTCGTGGGTTGGTGG
>JAODUP010001208.1:0-90408 GCA_025642065.1 Paralvinella palmiformis | reverse complement strand
ATATAAGTTAACGGTTAATTTCCTATCTCAGTAGAGATTCTCCATCCTCTACCTTTTTAACTTTACAAATACAATAACAAGTTGATGGGTTCGTTAATGGATAATATACAAAACATAACACGTTGTTTACACCCTTGTTTATAGACTTGTGTAATAGGAATTATTCTTCTTATCCTAGGGATAAAATAGCATAAGCAAAGGAAATAAGAGATGGAAAGCAGACATATTTAGCACATTTGCACATAAATACGCGCGCGCGCGCACACGCACATGCACACACACACACACACACACACACAGTCTGTACTATGACATTCGAGGCTAGCTCTAGTCTCCTTGTCATTAATAAAACCCTATATTATAATTATAGTTTGTATACCAGACATAAGGTCTGATTTACAAATGTTAATATATAGAACGGCAATTCCGCCATAACAGTCTGCTAAAGCGCCAATGTAAATTGTTATAATAGTGACGAGTAGGTCATAGTATTTATTGGATTTGTATGTTTATGAGGTATTTGACCCTCCAGCAAATATCACAAGGCATATTATGCTGCGGTTGTTGCAGAGTTCCGTTTTCTATGCGCGGAGACTATACTTCCTTGTCCCTGCATTCAAGAAAAGTTGATCTAGAGCTGTATATTCCATATACTATTTGCGTCGCTGGGGGGACGCCGTTTAGGTGTCTGGCCTGGTTATCCAGCATTTAACTGACTGTAGCAGGCACAGTACGCTCTTAAAGCATTATAAGTACTCCTGACTCAGGAATAGAAACACTGCATCGCATCTCGAGCGGTGGCATTGGACACAGTCCGCGCGGTTGGTGTGTTTTATATAACAACTTCAGTTGCATATAAAATTCACTTTGGTTGTATGTGGGAATAGAAGTATCCTTCCTAGGTCCAGTTATGTCCAGTTTGTACTATGACATTCAAGATTAGGTATAATCTGATTGTCATAAATAAAATTAAGAACTAGTTAGAATAGCAGAAATTAGGTCAGGTTTGAAAATGATAACATAGTTCAAACAGTATCGAAGCTATGACGCCCTAATACGGTCTGCTTCAGCGCAGATATCAGTCTTTTAATAGCAATTAAGCTAAACACTTTTAATAGTAGTCGCTTCGCGACGCCTGCCCGTTGTAAAAACTGACCTTTGAAGGCAGTGACAATTGGGTTATATAGTTTATATAGTATTGCTTTGAAGAAAGATACATCAATTGAAAAATAGCTATAAATAGGGCTGCTTAGATAATTAAGCTAAACATTCTCACTACTGCCGTGATCTGACTTGGGTGTTTTACACCCAAACTCCACGGCTGTAGGTGATTTGTATTTTGATTTTGCTTGGCGGCTTAGGGACTGGTGAGACATTGCACATGTCTCAGCAAGAAAAGTCGCCACTCTGGATTCAGTCCCATGAAGAAACGTCCAGAGTTTGAATTCACGGTTCGAGATTCTTTGTGCATGTGCCTTATTGTACACAGCTAAAACACACACACACGCGCGCGAATGCAGATAGAAAGAGACATTCACTCACACAAACACATACACCCTCTCTCTCTCTCTCTCTCTCTCTTTCTAGAAGAGACCTGAATACCAGCAAGAAAAGCATCCTTAGCAATCGACTTATACTTCCTGTATGAAATAACTTTAGCTCAAACGGTGTTTTTCTGTAAAGAAACATCAATACTAAAAAGGAAATGATCACGGACACACCCTCGATTCAACATGCTGTCTTAGATTGGCAGGTCTTTAGTATCTATTAGCTGTTTAGTATATATATTTCTCTGACAATCCCAATGTTTATTAAAATCACCTAAGATCAACAGACAGTCACTGTTGGTAGCAAGCGAGTAACCAAATTCCGAAAATTCTTTTATGAAACCTGTAGCTTCCATACCATGTTTCTTAGTTTAATGTTACCGGTAAGCAATAGATACACGAAGACCTACCTCCCCATATAGGAAAGTTAGTTGGTAATTTTTGAAATTTTTATCCCGAAAGCACAAATGGATTTCTTCCTTCAAAGAATCACGAAGTGCTATGCCGACTACACCACGTTTCATGTGAATTAAAGCTGCATGATGGTATGCATAATAGCCTCCTACGATCAGAACAAAGTGAACAGTGAATTTGAAATGTTGCCAATAAGACTTCTTCGCACAGAACCTTTTTTTAAATACGCCTACAACATTAATATTGATAACAGATATACGTAAATTAATTTGCTTACTGATTATTAAATAATCCTGGTTTCTGTCCATAAGAAATTGTTTTATATCTTTTGTATATTTTCAGTTGCTGGATAATTTAGTTATACCATTTTTATTTATTGATTATCTTATCTAGAAAACATTACCTAAGAGCTACTTTTCGTATTATATATAACTTTCTATGATATTATAAAGATTCAATATTTATCAAAATTAATCTCTTCGCTTCTCAAAGAAATACACATTGACGAATGATATTCATCGCATATTGCGCGAATGTTTTATTTTATTTTATATATAATAGAAACATCACACTCATCAACGTAGTAACGGGCGAAGCGGATAAAGCGTTTAAGCTGTTTTCATTCCTATACGTGTTGTACTTCATTAAGTTTGCAGCGTAATAATTAAGTTTTCATAAATTACTAATGACATGAACTCTCGATGTAGTTGGCGAAATGAAGCCACCTCGGAATAATGCAATATCCCCATCAAATGCAAAGGCGAATTGATGGACGAATTTGTTATTAGCATCAAACTCAGAGTTATAACATCTTACTAGAAAATAGTTTATAACGTACTGAATTTATATTCTAAAATTGGTTTATAATGGGCTATGATGTAAGATTTGACATCAAAGATGTTCTCATTTAGGTAGACTATACAAACGATTATTAACAGGTTTTAAATATAGTTAACGTCCATCCGATGGAAACTATCATTTAAAGTAACAATATTTAAAAGATCATGTCTTTGTTTGTTACGTTCTATGTTTTGTCAGAACCCATTAGCCACTTTACGTTTTGGTTATTTTGTTTAACATGTTTTTACACAGAAACTAATTGGCGTCTCCTCGCAACAAGTTCCCTCGGCAGCTGGTTGATTACAGTGAAATTGGTTCCTTTTGTATTCCTTATGTACTGCCCAATTACGTCTCTGCCAATATCGTTCACTTTAGCTATTATCACCCTGGAATACCTTCCCTTCGATCCAGTTCGGTACATCCTAACTATCTCGATATTTTGTAGTTCATGAGGGTTACTGTGATATTTGGGAATGCAATGTTATCCCTCCTGCACATTGCATTAGCTTGTAGTAGTAACTCATCGCGAAGATCGTCCACTTCCTTCTCAAATCAGTTCACTCTTCCCTCTGTAGGATTGCTTCTAGTTCCCAGATGGCTGTTTTCGTCGGATAAGGCCTCTGTTTGGTCGGAATGACCTTTGAGTGTAGCCTTATAACATGCAGTTTCACATTGAGGGTTTTAAGTTGCTGGTTTGTACCACCCACAGTTGAGGAAATTTACAGTTATTTTCCTCCATTTCTTGACGCTCAGAGTTCATTGACAAAGGCGAATTAGGTTTGCTTTTCTCCTCCGATGTTTCAGGCACAGGAGTTACTAACTAATTCACCATTGAAGTCTAATTTTCTTCTTGTGGCATATTTGGCGTATTGCTAGGGAAATAAAGTAAAACGTGCATGTACAAGGCACTCCCAGTCAATGCATGACGTCCATTAACAAGGTGTGAAAATCGTTCGGCACGGTTCAGTGATTTCAATCATCAATGACGACTTGTGTTTGTTCATGCTATCCTCATACAATACACAGTTACATTCCGATATGATGATACATATATTCGAACATTGTCAAAATTATCCCATCTTAACATATATCTGCCGGTACTCATAGTCCTATTCCAAATAAATTACTTTGCTTATATTTACATAACACCACGAAACAATCTACTCAATGAGAGGACCAATACGAAGAGAGATCAACGACCTTCCAATCCCATACCCTTTATTGTGCTCAAGTACCTTGTACCCTGATCTGGAACACAATAATAACTCTAGATGTATTAGAAAAATAATCAACCAGTAAGTGATTAAACATTTATTTCTAAACTGATTTGAGAAGTAATAGTTTCTTACCAGAGGCTCTTCAGTCCAATTCATCTGTCGACATAATAGAGGAGCCATACTCCGAATTCAGCATTTCTAGAGAAACTCAAGTCATTTTTATGCCAGCAGAAATCATTTAGTTCCACTATCTGGATCAGTATGTCCTGTATCCACTGTATATACCTCTTTCCGCGATACTTCTTTGAGATAAGGTATCTGAAAGTCGCATTCACTGATTTAATAATACATAATACAATTCGCAACATCGTGTTGATAAGTAGGAAACGAGGTTGTATAATATAGAGTATAATATATAATATAGAGTATACTATAGTTATTTGTCATATACGTAAATAAAACACCTAATCGCAAATTATGTATGTTTGTAAAAGTAAACCTAGAATAATGGTTTTTATAATAATGATGAAAATGATTATGTTAATAATAAAAAAATTAATAATAATAATAATAATATTTTATTTGAAATTGATAAAATGGAATCGACCCCTTTTTTTGGTTTTTGACACCTTAAATCAAAATAAATATGAAATACTGTACTAACATTTATTGTCAAGCAATATACTCACTCAATCTCTCACTCGCTCGCTCAATCACTCATTCACTGTCTCACTCACATTAGGACATTCTCCTTTCATTTGACATATCTTGAAGAGGATTAAAAGCTTTACTTAACCGAGACCATTAATTGCATGTTAATGCCACAAGATTTGTCTTTTGGAGAGTGTTTATATCTAAATAGTCGCTAAACTAAACGCATAATGCTGTCATCATATTTTAGTGACATATGACCACTGACCTGAAAGAACACTAGACCGATCACTCAGTGGTGTTTGATTGGGCCGTCATGACGAAACAGCGCTGACTTCAGCTAATTTGTTGTGGCTTGCATTCTAATTATGTGTCTGCAGATAATCTGTATAACTCCTGTTCTATTATAGGCCATCAAATATGTAAATGTGATATTATGCAAGTCCATAGATCTAGTCTAATTGGGATTAAAGAGACAGGCCAGGGGTTGTCGGATAGGCGAAATATAATAAATAGTTAAGCTTAATTTCCCGCCCCCAAAAAACTTTTAAAAACTACTTCAAATGTTTTCCTTATGCTTACCAAAGAGAGGATATCCCCTTTGTATTACTTTCACGCCCATGACTTATACAACCAACGACAATATAATAAGGAGTGTATGGTATTTAGATAAGCAACGATGAAGGATTTCAGGTGATATACCTAAGATGATGTGGGTCATCGAGCAATTGTTAGCTTCTACAACAACATGATATTATCCGTGATTTATGGATTGATAAACATAGATTTCCTATTAACATCTCTTTCTAGAATTTTTCTTCTTGTCAAACTTACGTTGAATTAGTGACTACAGTGTTTAATGGTAAGATGCTTAAACAAGAATAGATTATTAGTACACCAATATAACTACAAACAATTAACTTTATTTCACGTCATCACTTACATTGGCTTGTAATAATACGGAGACAGATGATTATCTTATAAAAATTATATTTGGTGCCAATATTGTGTTCTAACTTCATCAATCAAATTGATATATCATTGTATTGTCATTTTATTTGCACTTTCCATCTATTTGTTTTATCTAAACGAAAAGAGCAAGAAACAGAAACAACGCGGCATTTGTATGCTCCCTTGTTAATCCTGTTGTTGTTGTTGTTGTTGTTGTTGTTGTCTATCAATACTAGTAAGCTGAATTAGCAAATTTGTCCAATTATATATATTTCTTTGGATTTTTAATGGCTAGGTATGTGTTTGTCTGATATTATTAGGTTGAATATATTGGTCATTCCGAAATCATATCACATATCTGATTGTCGAACTGATATACTCACAATTGATATATTGATTGAACACCTGCATCGTTTCTTTTAAAACATAGACAGATAATCCGTGTTGTTGTCCCCGATATCTTAGGTTTGAAATAAAAACCAAAATGTAATGTTCACTTGGAGATCGGTTTCTTACTGGAATTGTGTTTGATTATTACATATGTCAAAAGCAAATAATAAAATAAAGCACTCGATACTGATCAGACACAAAGAAATATAGTTTACTGCTAACAAATATAACATACCTGTGATATTATACACCTTAGCTATTTGATAATTAATCTACATTACGGCATAGAATGTTGAAGCACCGAAATGGTAATGATTTCTTGGAGTAATGTGATCAATGAATATCGGCATAGAATATGTTTTTTTCCAGATATCTGATTATTACTATTGGTACTATGGTAAATATCTATTGGAATAAAGGATTTGATGGAATACTTAAATTCCATATGTTTGTATTAAATATATTTCAAACAAGTGTTGGTGATGAATGCCCAATCTCAATATATCAAGAGATAATTTACAACATTTAACAACTTCTGAGCAACACAATTTCGAAGTAAGACCCAATATACAATATTTCCAGATGGAATCGATTATATATATATATATATATATATATATATATATATATATATATATATATATATATATATATTTTATATCACAGATACACACACAGAGACACAAAGGCGCAACCGGATAAGAGGAATGAGTTTCAATCGTACTCGTTTAAAACCCAACAAACGGGTACCTACCAGGAACGTAGATCGACTCAAGTTGAGATTAGAGAGGATGTTAAAGCTGGAACCAGAACAGTTATCGGCCCGAGGGACTCACTTTGTAATATGTTCCAGTTTAGATTTATATTAGAGGATAATAATCTTTCAAATCGGCCCATCAATAGTAAATCTAACTGTTGTAGTTTCCAGGGCTTAGCCGATGAGATACAGGCGATAGGAACTGCGGCATAAGACAAAATATTAGTATGGGAAATCCCTCATTCAGAACATTGGGATAGACTACGGATGTCTCTAATGAGGGAACTTCTCTGGATAATATGAGGACAGTAATTCATTTTCAGAGGCGAATGACTGTTATGAAAAATATATTTTACATACAGTTGCAGACACAATCTACGGATTAGGATTATCCGTGAATAAAAGTAGGAATAATTGTGGCCTGCTATTAGATCACATTCTTAAATATCATATAAGAAAGATCAAAGGAAAGGGCAATGGTAAACTTAAGACCGGAAGAGAACAGCCTCAGCATCGGTGACGCTGAATAATAGGTTTTCGTTGTTGTCCGGGGAAACGCTTCCCTCTGACTTCGGAATGCATTTGGAAGCCTGTAACAGAACCCACGACCCTGCGACATTTTCCTGGAAGCCAAACAACACTTTGAAGCATTGACTACCTACTCTGAGTTCCCCAGCAGAGGATACAGAAACAATCCTACCAGTAAATCCGCCAAAAATACAGAAAATTGTGCGTGTCAATAAAACAGACGAGTCGTCAAATATCTTGGACTAAAATGGTCACATTACTCAAGGGAGACGAGAATGTATCCAGGATAACTGCCATGCTGCACTAGTATATGTAGCTAGAATGCTTCCCTTGTGACACACTTTATCATTGTATTGGTATATTGATTGATTAAGATTTAGAGGTTGTAGGTAAATGGCTTAAAATATTATTTTGCCATTGGGAATAAATTACCGTAGATCAGATCCTCAAAAACCGATTTAATTCGAGTGCTATTTTCCTTACAGAAATTCATTTTTTTCCCAAAAACATAGATTAAATAAATTCATCTATCGAGTATTGCGAATGGCCTATGGCGAGCTAGGTACTCGGATATGTAAAGTTCATTCGAAGAGTGTAAATTATAGGGAGAGAAGTCGCGGCCAATTCAATGGTCTATCATTGATTAAAGTTTTAAACTAGGGTCTTCACATGGTCAAACTTACCCCTGTTATAGTCTAACTAATAATATCATAAAAATCACGTTTTTACGATATTAGAATCACAGTTACTCAGTAATTGACTCCTATTCGCTCAAAACCAAAGATTTCAAAAGCATACATTTTGGAAACTAAAACTAAAATAATTATTTTTGCTATGACAGCAACGGTTTATTAATTTTACAACAAATAAATGTTGTCCGGAAGAAAGAAAATTGAACAATCGATGAATAATTAATCCTAAATCCCCTTCGTGAAAATAAAGATATAGTCATTAGAATGCTGATAAAGGACCCGTAGTAGTATAAATGGACAAACAGTTTATATCGCGGAAGATTATCACCAATCAAATGATTATGAACAACATAGAGAGCCTATATACCACAGAACGGAGATTCAAATAACAATCAATTAATTAAACTTAAATCCACTGGCCCAATTTCTGAAAATAACAATTGCAAAATTCATAAAGAAACTAGTGATTGGATGATACCACACGTAATATCCACAGGAAGGCAAAGAGTCTCTGACTGTAACAGTGAATCCTAAAATGTATTATCTTACATAGATGATCGCTTGAAACTTTTGGTATAATACATTCAATTTTGTGGAATTAATGCACCTTAAATAACGATTAGAGAAACTAAGAGACTTTAGTTATTCAGCTCAATGGTGGCTGGTCAATGATTGGTGCTAGGCTTTACCATTTACCTAGACACCAATAGCTAATAATGAATGACACCAGACCTATCATTGCAAGGGTTTATCTTTCTGAGCTTTTTCCACCGTCTTCTCCTGAAACTTAATTGTGAATTATCACTTTCATGTGACGTCATTGCAAATTATATTTTATTCCTCATCAAACACTCATCGGTCAAGGAATAACTGTCGTTGATAACGAATCACAATTGAAGTACAGTGTTCACTTACTTTAACGATTGGATTCTGATAGCATAGGTGCCATTTACCGTTCTTGGTGTCTTCCTTATCTGATGCATAGAAAATAAATGCTATCTTTCAGTACACTTATTGAAGAAAGGGTTTAGTTCTAGTCCCAGAAGATCGATCATGTCATTGCTTTCGATGCTGACACAATTAGACATCTACTTCACTGCACGGATTTAACCGTTTCTGATTAAGACCTTTTTGTTTGACGTCGACCACCTTCTCCCATAAAACGTTCTCCAAACTGTACTTTCTCCACCCATGAGGATAAATTAAGAATGTGTTATTTGTGTTTATCAGTTTAAATCCTATGTTTTGAAGAAGCTGGGCAAACGTTAAATTTAATGTGAAGTTGAATATTCAAATTTTCTAGATCAAGTTGTACGTGTGGTTACTAAACGCAATGACATAGGCACCGACGACTTTAAGGACTAGATGCAGTAGTTTTGTATAGCAGTGTCATATACTGATTAATATAAATGTTCAAAATTTTATTGGACAGTGTAATTTTCAGTGATCGTGTGTTTCATTAATTTTCATGAAGCAATATCTCAATTTAACATCAAATCGTATGAAATGATATGATTTAATGAAATATGATAAACAAAATAATATTGGAAAGGATTATTTAAGCTCTTCTACACAACTCTTCTACAAGAAGAATTTTAAAAAGACTAGTTCTCCTAATTTTAGAATTAGGGTAATGTTTAGGGTTAGAGTAAGGGTAAGAGTAAGGGTTTGGGTTATTATGATAACAAATGACTATGTCATTTTAAAAATAGATTCGCCCATTTGGGTTTCGTCTTGTTGGGAGTAAATCACGTCATCATCTATCACGAAGTATTTGTGTGTTTTATTTTAATTTTATTAAATAACACATTTGTTAGATACTATCCAACAAACTGTTCTTTCTAAGATACTATACCTCTTTTTGTGAATCGCCTTGTGTACAACCATGAAACCTTAAATCACAGAAAGTACAGGCAACGTTAAAGATTGTACTTATATCGTCACACGAGCTAATAAAATAAAATCAAGGACGGTTCTTATCAACAAAGTTTCACCTCAAATTACCTTACAAATGAAAAACTGATAACCAAATCCAGAATAAAATTAACTAATGTAAGCATTCTAATTTGCTCTTGTACTACTTTTCCAATAAGCGAATTCTTTATTGTAAAACTAATATAGTAAAAATAATAATATGAATGTATGCTTTACATTAATACCCGCTTACTTAGGAATACTCTATTTGAAGGAAAACAATTGTCTGTAACAAACTACACATTATCAAGGGTGTAATTTCCTTTACTATTAGTTGTATTGACATGGTATTAAAGGAAACATTACCATTGTCTACATAAACATATCTACGTTTGTAATCCAATATGATGTGTGTTAATATGAAAATACTGAGATTTGCTACACCTATGTATCTGAAAAATAAACAGCTACGTGATGTTCAGAGATATGGGCTGCCACTTAACAAGCTATATTAAAATTAATACATATATATATATATATATATATATATATATATATATATATATATATATATATATGTATATATATATATATATATATATATATATATATATATATATATATTACCAGATGGATAAGAATATATATAGATAAAGTGATAGACAGATAGATAGATAAACATAGAGGTAGATATATAGATAGATAGATGGCCAGCTAACTAGCTAGCTAGATAGATAAACATAAATATACAGTTAGGATTAGTATATTAATGTGATATGTTTGTCTCAATCGTTTCGATTTACTTCTCTGAGTGATTTATAATAAACAGAATGGATACAGACGTGAATGCTGACATAATCTAAGCGACACATATTCCAGTAACACTGAATTTGGCAGTCAGAACAATACCAAAGTGTCTTTTAACTCTACTATCTCGTCTGTTCTACTTCCATTAAGCTAGAAACAACAGTTGCCACGTCAAAACATGTTTACTGTTGTCTCAGTCTCTGGTGCCCTTAATTTGCCTAATCAGTTACAACTGAACAAAAAATTTAAATAATTCCTATTAGCTTGAGAAACTAAGACATTTAAAAACAAGTTGATCTACTTCAAATACATCATTTATTTTATCAATCAACTAAAGAACATATTTCACGTTATCGCATTATCCTTGAAGCTGTCATGTTTTATTTAGACTATCATGTGGCCAAAGGCGGCCCTAAAACAACGAACATTTCGTTTCTCCGTTATTCATAAATGTATTCTAAATTTGTCGATGCCTGCAGTGATCAGATCGCTCAACAACTTCATGAAATATGTTAAAGTAGCCGGAAGTCATAATATTCTAATTGTGACAAAGTAGCCAGTACTATTATGTGATTATGATATGGATTAAATTATGCTAATGACTATTACTCTTTAATTCAAGGTCTTGCGTTTGTTTAAGGTATCATAGAAATGTGAATATATCTGATGAATGACAAGACACAAGCCACACATCAGTGAATGGCTGGCTCACGACGTAGAATGCGGTCTAACAGAGAAAAACTACAGGTGACGTCAATTGATTAGTGGAAATATATTACTCTCTTCCGCTTTTACACACACACACACACACACACACACACACACACACACACACACACACACACACACACATACATTCATACAGACACACACATATATATATATATATATATATATATATATATATGCAGACACACAATATCTCTCACATACACACACACGCACGCACATACGCGGGCATGCACACACTGTACATACATCATGCACACAACTAAACAGCCCTAGATATAATAAACAGTGCTATTTCTGCAATAGATCCATGAAAAAAAACTAAAACTGACATTTATAGACTCATGATCTCCTACAACTCTGACAATTCTCATCAAATCTGAAGTGTACAAATAGGACTCTCCACTGATAGACTTCTGTTTCTCAGCACGCTCATGATTCAAATTGTTATTTTCCACATGTCACCCAAATTCATACTTGTTTCCCATGTTATGCTACTAGTGGTAATATTTATTTTACAGTTGTACACCAGCCTTGCAAAGTATTTAAACCAGCCTCAGTTACTGAAGTTGCTAAACAGTTTATATCGTCCCCTAATAAGGCCTGTGAACTTACTTCTATCCTAACATTTCTGCTAACATATTGGCTTCACGCACTAATTATTCCAATTACTAAGATAATAAAAATACCACTAAGTTTAGAGTGTTCATTCTCATCTTAAACATGCCCATATAAACCCTCTTCTTAAGAAACCAACTTTATCAGCCAATGATCTAAACAACAATAGAACTATATATAATCTATCTTTCATATCCAAAGTATAAGAAAAACTCCCATGCGGTCGTTTGAACATTCACTTACTCTGTCATCACTTGCTTAATGTGTTTCAGTCTGCCTACAAAGAGTTCAAAATGTCATATAACTAAACATGGACACAGGAAATTAACATTTTTATATTTATCAGCAACTTTTGACATCTCTGACTATTCTGTTCTCATAGATGGCCTCTCTGATATATATGGCATATCGGGCTTAGCACTAACCTGGATCTACTCATTCTTAACACATAGGTTTCATTCAATAAAGATAACAAACTGTTTTTCAAAGGCAGTTCCTTTGTTTTGCGGCGTTCCCCAAGGTTCTGCTCTTGGACCGCTCCTGTTTACTCTGCATGCCAAACCGCCAAGCTCTCTGATTCAGAGCCACAAAATATCCCAACATTTATATGCAGATGACACCCACGTATGCATATATTTATCTGCACCAGACACATATCTTTCTCTTACACATCTAGGTGACTGTCTTAGTAATATCTCTTAGTGGTACATCCAGACAACGCAACAATCTTACTCATTTCTTCCCATCGCCCATCCTTAATGATAGCATCACACCATCACTCACTACGTAATCTTGGTGATACATTTGATAGCAATTTTAATTTCAGAAAACATATTGTCTCTACTTGCTCTACCATATTAACGACCTTCGTCGTATTCGTGGCTATATTTCTCTTTCAGTCGCCAAAACTATTGCTACAAAATTCAGAGTAGATTACTGCAACTATCATCTTTATAACACCGCATAAGAGGATATTCTAAATAGTCGATGTGTTTAGAACTGCTTTGCTAGGGATGCCACACCTTTACCACCATTATCTCATTCTGTCCCAGCTGTGAAATATGTTTATTGGCTCCTTGTTACATCTTGCGTCATTACCAATCTCTGTACCATTGTCTAACAAACACTTTCTTCGGGAGAATATTGGTATCTATTTTCCACGCTTTCTATAGCACCCAAACCCAGACAGTTCCGTTCATCTGGTTTTCACTTTTTGTCTGTTTCCAAGGTTAACACTCTTCTTGGGACTCGTGCTTTTTCAGATGTTATCCCTACTCTTTGGAAATCACTCCCTGAACATATTAAATCATCAACTAGAATATATACTTTTCGTCACCATTTGGAAACCCACCTTTTCAAATTTGCTAATCCCCCCCAAAATAATTTCCACTGAATCCGATTATTTGTCAATGATTTCTGCATTGTACCTAGACTATGAGTTTACATAACCCCTGTATTAGGTGCGCCACTGATCTAATTCTTTTCAATGAAATTGGTGCGATAAAAGTTTATAATTATTATTATTATTATTATTATTAGTAATAGTAGTAGTATTAATAGTATTTTTATTATTATTAGTAGTAGTAGTCGTAGTAGTAGTAGTAGTATATTCGAACATTGTTTCAGATACATAACTTCAAAGTTATATCCTACAACATTTATATTGATATTCAATTCTGGATGGCAATAATTTAATGCTATTATTTTAATCTCTGTGTTAGTGGTGCCAAAACACAACCAAAAATCAGACAGCCTTATTGATGGACACCGCCTCCCCTACACACAAGTATTTAGTATTCAATGCTCGAATCTAATACGTTGTAAATGTAGATTTTACTGAAGCAATAGGTGATTTGGGCTGATACGGAGATTAGATCATGGATAGATTTAGATACATATAGCTGGGACGTGACTAGCTACTCAACAACTTGTATTTACGTATTTCTGGATGAGTCTCATTGCTAAAAAGGTCTGTTGAATTGTGTAAGTTAGTGATATATATATATATATATATATATATATATATATATATATATCCGTGTCCCAGCTATATCTGATTAGATGGACCACTATTAAACGACCTTCTTTATGATAGATAACATGACACTAGTCAAGGCCAATACGAGTGCTGAATTCGATTTAGTATCTATATATCTCAATACCAATGATACGGAGGATAGAGATTCACCTTTTCAATATAATCTCATAAAGTGCTCTTATTATGAGCCACTAGACTTCCAACGGTACAGATAAACCGACGGAAGGAAAGATCAAATATTCTCTCTTTCAATTAAATTGTCGCCGTTTGTCAGCCAATTGGAATCCATTTCACGAACTCTTTCACCATTTAAAGTCTGATTCGTTACGGCTTTATATAATAGTCGTTACTGAAATCTATTGTAGCATAAACGAAGAATGCCTTCACCTAAATGGCTGCCACAATATTATATCACCATGTCGATAGCACGGGTCTAAACGTGGTGTAGGTATCTGCATTAAGGAAAATCTCATATATAAAATTAGAAACGATATAGGTGTATTCATGGTTTATCATGGGCGATATGGACATAGATTTATTAAAATTTGACAACCATAGAAACACAAACGAATATTTTGATAATATAAATTACACATAGATATTTACTAATTATAATAAAACGAACTAGAATATTTTCATCGATGACAAATTTGATAGATCACATATATACTAATGATATATCATCTACTCATCTTTCAGGTATCATTACTACCGACGTACACGATTACTTTGGAACATTTATCATCACCCAAAATAGAAAACAGCAACATAATAAAACAAAGTCATTTTAACGATAATCTAGATAAGATAAGCTTCCGCTTCATTAATGATACTGAATGCCCCAATGTGGTTTATAATGACGTCATAGAGCTATGTTCTACGCTATTTAATAAATCCTTTCCTTTACGTGAATCAACCTCTTTAAATTCAATGAAGCGATAACCTTGGTTCACCACTAAAATTTTAACTTCATCCGCACAAAAGCCAAATTATGCCCTAAAAAATCATTAAAAAAACCCATTGATAAAAACATACAGACATTCAGAATCTTTAATAATTCCTTTAATATATTATAACGGAATAAAAACTGATAATAAACACGACATAAAGAACTGCTGGTCAATATTAAAACAAGTAATAGACAAAATGGATAATAAATCTGCATTCCCCAATAAGTTTCTTGATATCCTAGTTTATAACAGAAGTGAAAAAGCTGAAAGTCTTCATTTATTATTTGCAAATATAGGCATACGCTCGAGTCAGAACGTTCCACTGACAAAACACTACTTCACTTCATTCATCCCTATTTCTCACAGTAACAGCATGTTCATCAGTATCTGTCGCCACCATTGCAGACAACCTCAAACCTAAATCTAATTTAGGCTTGGATGAAATATCAATTATGTTCAGGAAAGCAACAATCACAAACATTACTAACTCTACCACCCATATTATTAACCAATCATTACAACCAGTGATTGTTCTAGTTCAAATATTTAAATCTTCTGCTAAGACATATTATAGACCAATTAGTCTACTATCATCATCGTGCGCTCTATATTTCCTAAAGCAAGTGAAGCGTGAGTTATCATCTGGCAATCTGATAACACTACATTATGTATCAGTACATTCCCAATTTACCAAAGGCATCATAGCTTTGGAACATTTAAATTGTCGAAACGGGCGATTTTACTTCATGCTTTTACTTCATGCTTTTACTTCATGCTTTTATATTTATTTATTATTTAATGTGAAATTATAAATGGGATAACAAATTCATTGTTTATATTTGATTATAATCATGTCGACTGCATTAACTTTGTTGTGTCAAGCATATATATATATATATATATATATATATATATATATATATATGTATATATATATGTGTGTGTGTGTGTGTGTGTGTTGTGTGTGGTGTGTGTGTGTATTTGTGTGTGTGTGTGCGCGTGCGCGCGCGTGTGTATGTGTGTCTCTCTCATATATAGTGGCACTGGCCCAGAGCAGCAACATCTAAAAATCATGTCAGCCCTCCACCTCTATAGACATTAATACAACTATACATAAATCAATCTAAATATACAATGTTCTACTTCTCCACTTATCTATACTATCGTAGACATATACATGTGTATATGTCGCTGGTCTTTACAGAATATCTGCATTTTTATGTACGTCCATAAGAAGAAAGGATTATATGAGACATAAAGAAAATCAAACAAGCCAACAAAAACACATACATACCTACGCACATATGCGCACATACACGCCCACGTACAAAAGAACACATACATACACACAAAACGGAGTACAGGAGTACAGAAAGAAAGTAATCGAAATTCATTATGGTTATTTGACAATGTAATGAATACGTTTACTGTTACATGAATATGCATTGTAATTAATAACAGGTACGCTAACATTTTATGACAATTACAAATTGTAAATATATTATCAGCAGCGTCAGTGGGTGAAAAACCGTTAATAAGTGAAAAGGTTTTCAAACATGAACCTTTTTTTTTCTTCTCGGGGGAGTTTCTGAGGACATTATTCATTTAGTTTAGTGCTGGAGTCCTTTAATTAAAGTTGTTTCCAACAGCGAAGAAGATTTCCTTCGTTAGTTAACTCCATATATTACAGAACTGATATTGATCATCTTTTGTTTGTATTCAAATACCCATTAGTTTGTTGGTAACACCTTGTACAACAAAAATGATACCTGTTTTCCTCTCATTATCGCATCTTGTTTACTGGTTTTCATAACTAATATTTCTGGGAAACAGCTGTTTCTTAGCACGTTCTCATGAAGTTGATCGTTGTTTGTTAAACAAATTGATCATTATTTGCAATTAGATTATTGTGTTCAACGATGTCTTATTTGTGCAAAATGTTTAATCGGTTTAAGAGGAATTTGTATGCTAATTTAACAAAATGTGAACGAGAATATTTTGATTTATAATTCAGTGGACAATTATAAAAATGGCCTTTATATCGAATTATTATAACAAAACCAATGAAAATATCTTTAATGCAGGTTCTCTTTTAAAATTAATTGCTTTTACATAAACAGAATGACCTATATTGACTAGACATGTTATTGCATGGAATTATCAACTTAATCAATATCATCCTTAATAATATGAATGAACTAAAGCGGAAAATTATATCAACGTAACCCATAGGAAATGTCACATAAACGATTGATCTATCAAATGATTTAATGAAATTTATACCTTATTACAACTTAGAACAGAATATACATACATCTATATATCTCAATTATAGTATTCTTCTTAAATGTGTGATTATATCTATGTCCGAAGATGAGAGTTTGTTTTATATAGTTAACTAGACGCTGTATTTGTGTAATAAAACACCAAATCATAATTCTCTTTCAGCTATCAATCAGTACAGCTATCTGAATGTGTGTATTGAATAATTATACACGATTGGTATAATTCTTGAATGTGAAGATCCAGCTTTTACTTCTATTTATAATATTAATAATAATAATAATAATAATAATAATAAAAATAATAATAATAATAATAATTGTATTTTATATAGTGCCGTCTTCAATTTTAATTAATCCAAGGCGCTTTACATTTAAAACATTATTAAAACATATTCTGAGTTCAAGTAGCTCAAATACATTTCATACACAGTAAACTGGTTTAAAATCATAAATACGCCAATTTAAATAAATGGGTTTTATGAACTTTACAAAATATGTCTTTACTTGCTGCGACTTTAATGTGGTTTGACAATTTGTTCTAGAGGCTGGAAGCTGATTCTCGGAAGGATTTCTCACCGTACATTGCTGTATCGCTTTTTGTAATCTGAAAAGTGAATAGGACTTAGATCGGAGCGTTCTCACTGGTATATATTTTTCGATCAGAGTGCTGTTTTATTCAATACATTTAAATGTATGAAACAGGATCTAGTACAGTGATCTGAAACCTACAGAAAGCCAGTGCAACTGTAACAAAACTGGTGTTATATGTTACCTTTTTCGAGTCCGTGTCACCAGACGTGCAGAACGGTTCTGCACTCGCTGTAGGCGATTTGTCAGGAATAGGAGGATATCATATAACAATGCATTGCCATAGTCCTGTCTGGAAATAATAAGAGATTGGACTAAAGTCTTACATTATCTCGTCAATTATATACTTACGAAAAAGTCCTATATTTCTTATTTAATAATAACAGAACTTACATATAGAATTCACCTGATTCTCCATTCCTAGAGTATTATATAATATAAGCCATATAATTCTTACAGACATGGAATTATTTATATAACTGGACCCTACCCTATCAGTTTTCTTTACATATTGCTTAAATGAGAAAACAATGAATTTTGTCTTGTCCTTATTCAATTTGAGCCTGTTGCTGTTCATCCAAGTACTTCTAAATATTACTTACTCACTCCACATCGTCATGGAATATAGGCTTTTATTTCCATTGGCTATTATATGGCAGCCATTGTTGGCCATCTTATTACGTACCTCACTCAAAATGTTTACTCTCTGAAAACCAAGCCATTCATAACCCAATCCCATACAAGGTGCTGCATACACCGACTGATATAAATACTATATTAAATATATTTATTGCCACATGCTCAAAACTGATTATTACCTTGATCGTCACTATCAGGGCAGATTGATAAATGTAATTAGTTCTTTGATCCGTTCATAAAGGATCCAATAAAAATGATGAACTTTAAATATGATTATGTCCAGGGTTAATACTTTTAAGAAATATTATTTTGGTTTATCCCGACGCCTTTCTCCATCAAAACCCAAGAAAGCTTCATTCAGTTTTAATCTGAAGTGTTTTAGTATTTAAAGTTATCTAAAGCCATCAATATAGGAAAGACCTGTCTGTGAAAAGAACATAAACCCAGAATGACTGAAACTGTATATATATATAATATATACTCTGTCAGAAGCTTAATACTTATATATTTCAAATACCATTAGTTGCGTCATTGTAATAAAACACTTAACATCATCAAAATAATAAGAAATGTAAATATATTTCTACTTTGACCATTTTAGTTGCATTAATAAATATAAGTAAAATAAGCGTGATTTTAAAAATATTGAACAATTCAATAAAAAAACCTTAGAGCTGTTCAAAAGCAATAAAAATTATTAATATACAATCTACTTGTTTATTTTTCTCCTTACACAATAAAGTCTAGTATATCATACATCCGATGAGAGATAATTTAGCTACATTAAATTTCTCATCAACTTCGTCTAGACATAATCTTCAGGAATTTATATTATTAACCGGAGTTCATAGCGAATTATAATTGAAGTACAGATGTTCATTTATTTTTAACGATTAGCTACTGATAATATGCGTGCTGCTAAATTACCGTGCTTGGTGTCTTTCTTATCTGATGCACAGGAATTAATTAAATATCGACCATGTCATTGTTTTAAATTCTGATGCAACTGGATCATTACTTCACTGCACGGATGTATCTGTTCTTGATTAAAACAGTTTGTTAACTCGGGCATATTTTAAGCGGTAGATAAATCTTTACTTTCTTAATAAATAGGAGAATTATCTACATTGTAATCATGATCGTTGCTTGGAGAGTCGTCATTAATAGTTTGTATCTTTTGCATTAGATTATTACAATGTAGATAATTCTCCTATTTATTAAGAAAGTAAAGATTTATCTACCGCTTAAAATATCCCGAGTTAACAAAGTGTTTTAATCAAGAACAGATTATGAATGAATTTGGTCAACGTGCTATATGACTTATGAGCATTTAGTTTTAAAATAATCGTAAGGTAGCGGAAGCATGAATAAATGATAATTACAAGCATTTTAACATAATTTACTCTCTAATTGATATTTTGCCAACGAGTGTTTTATGAGACCACAGCTGACAAGTATAAAATAGCAGCTGAATTCAACACATTTATATGCTGTATGAGTAGTATTTTGGTTTCATTTCACTGTAGACTCAAATACCGAAAAGGATTAAAATAAACCCTATCACTTCACTTATCCTCTAACGCCACAACAATGTTTTGCCACAAGGTCCTATCTTTAGCTGAGGGCTGAGCCTCACCCCATGACAGCCATTACTGTCTGTCGTCAATGGTTAGATTAATAAATGATATATCAATCACTGATATCTACGAAGTGACGTAAAATAGTTGACATAGAAATTATATAATTTCACACAAATTCGTTTTATTCACAATTTGTCATGTGATGCTACAATGATCTATGAACGTCATTGCATTAAATGCTGAGATACTATTAGTATCGAATGGCGTGTATCTTGGCTAATAGAATTATTGGTTGGTGATCGTTATTAATAAGAACTCGGATAATTTTGCCTATTAACATTTCCATTTGCTTTCCTTTGCTATCCAGATGTCGGTAAGCTTAACGTGACCAAGTGAGAGTGATCTATCGAGATGCTCGTTCGTACCAGATAACACAAGATCTTGAAAGCTAATTTCTGGTTGTCGTATGAGATCTCCGTTGAGAAACTTCTTTCTGTAGATGTTTTGTCTTCATTAGCAATATTTGTATTCTGAAAGCCATCATTAATGTTTATTGTTGGAAATGAACACTTCAATTACTGGCACAACCTACACGCACACCGACATGCACTCACGAACTCACGCACGCACGCACGTACACACATGCACACATACACACACAAACGCGCGCATACACAAACACATTCAAGAACACACACACATCCAATTGCTTTGATATGCATACGCTCATCACCGAACAGCATGTTTAAAGACGTGGTATTAGCCTGAGAAAAACTGACTTTGTATCTGTCATAAGGAAGACAGTAAGTGACAGCTACAAGCAGATGGTTACCGTCAGTGTCAGTAAATAGGTCTCTTGACTTGTCTCTATTTTATCTTTTAAAATATAATCAGTAACAGTGAAGATGGCTTACTAATTCCATGCTTCTGCTTCTGTTCCTAAATTGCTTATATGTAAGTCTGCTTATTGCTGCCAGTAATCGTGATGGCGTAAATATTTATATTTGGGTTTTGGATCCATCATATTTGATAACACTGTAAACCCTGTTGTGAGCCTCCTGTTACTAGGGACGCTTTATTTATTTTACATTATTATTGTTATTTGGTGATGTTGGTTGTCCACAAAAGAGGGACTTATCTAATGGTCAAACTGATGACGTCATTGACAACTTATTTTAAACCCCGATCGAAATATATATATATATATATATATATATATATATATATATATATATATATATATATATATATAAAGGATATTTCATCTACTAATTTACTTTGTTGTCTTTACATGTAGCTCCGTAAAACAAGAATATTATACTTATCTGGATATCGTACTCAGATATATATGATTTATTGGTTAGTCGGTAGTGAGTAAGTGAGTCAGTTAGTCAGTTAGACAAATAGTTATTAATTTAGTCAGCCAGTCAGTCAGGCTTTCAGTATATCGTCCATTCGGTCAGTCAGTAGGTCAATGAGTTAGTCACTAAATAGTATAACGAATGGGTTCAGATTTAGTGTTTGTCATTTACTGAAAAACAACACAAGTTTTGTTGTCCAGAAACATCTACATACTGACAACTGTTGGGTCTAGTGGATAGTAAATAAAGACGTCGATCAGGGAAGGGAGCTTGCTTAACTGATATAATATATATATATATATATATATATATATATATATATATATATATATATATAAAGAGATAGTCCGTGATCCAATTCACTTTGTTATCTTTGGAGGGCGTTCTAAATTTTTACCTGCTGTATGCCATAACACAAACAATCTGCCTTAACGTCAATCAAAGGTAGAGACTAGACGAAAAAACGTATTCTGGTCATTGTATATCTCACTCAGATATATATGATTTATTGGTTAGTAGGCAATAAGTTATTATGGAGTGAGTAAGTGAGTGAGTTAGTTAGCCCTTCAGCAAGTGAGTCAGTCATTCATTCAGTCAGCTAGTCAGTCAGATTTTCAGTAGATAGTACAATCGATTAGTCAGTATGTCAAATGAGTAAGTCACTGAATAACATAGCGAATGGTTTAATATTTATTATACGTTATTTATTTATCAAAAAAAAAACATTTGTCCATAAACAATTGAAATACGTCAAATAAAAACTCAATCCACAAATATTAGATAGCTAAATTATGTTTAAATTATATTTTCTCGAACTTCCAACTGTGACCTGTGTCAAAAGATTACTCCCAGTCGAACAGCCACCCATCATCATCATCATGGAACTTTTGTCCAACAATGTTTAACGTGATTCTTCTTCAAGCAACGAGCCATGATGTATTAGGTGATGTAATATGTATAATAATTGAATAGAAAATATCAGAAGGAAATGTGTGACTTTTCGACACGTTTATCGGGCTGATTAACATTTAATAGCACCATATATGATCCAATCCAATACGTAGTTTGAATGTTTAAGCACATTGCATAAGACAATTATTGAAGTTGTCGCGAGAGGTAGTGAGTTTCATTTTGACACTGTTCCATTTGGGATGTTTGAAAATAGCGACAATATTTAGACATACGATTGTCAATTAATCAATGTGGTGTTAATTATTAAAATATCATATAATTGCTGTTCAATTATTACACGATCCAGTATGTGAGCCTGTGCTTGTGAAACCGAATGGTCGGTATATTATTTTACCAAGAATATTTCATCTTTATAAGCATTTTGTACATTTAACGCAAATTTGTGCACAAATACATTCAGTGTCTAATTCATTATTTCTCAATAATATATTCCTGGTCAGAGTTTTGCCCGAAATATTGCATCACTTGAGTGATTAATATATCGTTTATTATAGATATTTGAACTACAACAGGATGACAAGATGTGTGATAACATGGATCACTTCATATCAGCTCATCTGATTTAAAATCCTTCGACTTGACAATTTTTGCATCTGCGACAGATGATCGACGGACAACAGCCTAGAGATAGAGCCATGCTCTAAACCTTGCTCAATCATATCATTGCCTATAAAGGAGTTCATTTACTCACTATGTGATTTGAAAAGTTTAAATGACTGAGAATTAGGAGTAGCCATATTTGTATTGGTGTACCGATCTATCAGGCATGTACTTGATATTGTCTAGTTAACAAATAACTAATGATATCCTCTTTTGGTTTGAAATAGACCAGTAGTGTACCACCTTCTGATAGGATGTTATAATTATGGAATATTATACAGTGTGTATTATACAAACAAGAAGATGAAGACGCACAAGAAGAAGAAAAAGAAAAGCAGCAACAACAAAAGCAGCAGCAATAATAATAATAATAATAATAATAATAATAATAATAATAATAATAACAACACCAGGTGGCGTCTTTATTATGATCAATGTTCTTTATATGTTGTCTGTCTTTGTGCTGTTAATTTTGTTACATAGAAGACCTCAGAGAAATGACAGCCTAACGTGATAAGATTTTTTAAATAGGTGTGGGGAGTGTGTGTTACGTATACCCAGCAAACACCTTTATAGATTAAGAATGTAACCATTTAATGTAAAGAAGAACACCTTTATCACCAGTGTCCTATTACTAGCCAACTTTTGCTATTTATAAGGACACTGACAGTGAATAATAAATGGAAAATCTTATCTACACGACTAAAGGAAATTATCAATCTGATGTGACTAATACTAACACAAGCCAAGCTGTCGCAAAAGATACTACAACCATAAAATAACAACAATGTTTTATCAATCAGTCATCAGACATTAGTCATCAGTCATAATTCATCAGTATATATTCTCAACGTGTATTATCAGTCATGACATCATTTATTATAATTTAATTTCAAATATTGAACAGCTTTTATTTTTTATCCTTAGATGAACGACAGTGCTTTATTTTTCTATACCTTATATCCCGTATAGATCTATGTATGGTTCAGTAGTAGATATCTCCACCCGCCGAAGACTAATTATTTCATCAAACCTGTAGGCTATCTAGGATATCGATACACCTTCTAATAGACACACCTGTAACATAATGCCACTAATGAGTGTTAAAGATACCGACAAGAGAATATTCTGTACAGGCATAAGTCACTGATGGCTACGAACCCGAATTTTACCATCATAAATAATGACTAATTAGTAACAGAGAAGCCATAGTAGAATACCAGATACCTGATAGAGGAATGTGGACACTACTTTACCTAAGATGTGTTGGGGCTCCTCCGTGGTCTAGCGGTAGCGTGCTGGACCACAGATCACTACCACCCGTGTTTGAATCCCGGCGTGGGCATATCTGAAGGTTGTTTCGTCTTTCACTTCGTCTCATTACCTTTGGAGGTCGCTCGGCCCATTTAGCCTACCTTGTGCACAAAAGTGGCCGTAAAACATCAATCATCATCTTCATCACCTAAGATAGTTTGTTTATAAGTGAGAATTTGATAAATAGAGTGAGGTTCATGACAAATGACATAAACCCTTAAACTGCTGTATAATGAAAACCAATATTGTTCGTTGGTATATCTACGTGTGTTTGTTTTCTATTTGGGTATTTGGGTAGCTATTAGTATGTGCATGATTCCTTTGTAGAAGTTGAAGAAAACATGAAATCCAAGCATCCAAGAGAAATCCAGAAATATTAGCATCATGTGTTCTATGATAACAATCTGTTCATGACGGAAGAGAAGCAACTAACATGCGTAATACCCGACTTTCTTTCTGATAGTGTGAGTATTTGTGGTACTCAAACTACTCATTAATCTTATTAACTATCCTGTTATTAATAATCGCTGTCTAGTACCAAACCTTTACTTTAATTTGCCAGATGCAAGACAACAAATTAAATTATACAAATTTACAATTGTAATATTATAATATTTCACTGCACAGATAACCTTCAAGTTTAAGTGTACAAACACATGAGCTTGTGTAAAATAAATCAAATTGGCTCAAATTTAGTTAGGTTTTATTATAATCTTTTACATTAACTTACAGAAAGGACCAATTGACAAAACTATTTATGAATCATCGTGTCACATCAATAAAAAATCTCAATCAGATTCGTCAAATAAAGAACTTAATAGTAAATATATAGGCATCCAACAGTTCAAATATTTTATTATTTTCTTTTGTGAAATATTTATCAGATACTAGTTATCGTTTGACTACCATGTAGATTATTTGATCACATCATCACTTAGTATAGAATTATTTGGTATAAATATTTGCCTCACAGCTAATCCAGACATTAGAGATAATCATGAGAATAAAATATATCATGTACAATTATTTGGTTATAGGTCGTTCTATACGACAAACAAATGTTGTTTGACCAAAAGACACAGATAATGAATTAGTCAGGCAAGGGCTGATTCCCATTTTTTTAATAGTTACTTCACCTTAGCAGCATCATTAGATAGCATCTATTGTTAAGCTGTTAAGCTGGAATTTCAACTTATCTCTTATTAGAAACACGAAACCGACAAGTTAAGGTTAGACACAACACCTTCAAGCCATAACCAATATCACGATTTTTAAAAGAGACATGTCACTCACATCATTCACTCATCCACCCGTATTCACTCCTATTGCTAACTTTATTATATCGTTTATTTATGGTGTTGCGGTAGCTTTATAGTTCATTGTGGTATACTAGACAATGCATTAGTCCGTGATTAGAAGCTATTAACTAACTACTGGCCAGTTTTATTAATTTATAAATGAGCACGTTAGAGTGGATTATGATGGATGGATTGTCCCATTATAAATGTCTGCTAATAAATGTGTAATCTCCGTGGAGTTGGTAATTGTGATGAATTGTACAATCCATATCTGAAGGTCGAAGTGTAACTGAAAAAAATGGCTTAACCCTTCAACCTATCTCTAATAATCAATCACCATGTGTTGTGTGAGATTACTATATACAGATGAAACATTAGTTCAGTTTCCAAAACATAGATGTGTGATCAGATTCCATACTATAATTTGTTTTAAACAAGAAAACCGCTACGAAAACACAGCGACATGAAAATTATAAATGATATATTGTTGTAGTCGAGTTAATTCAGATTGAAACGATGTCTTAGAATAACTCTAAATCACTGCAGACAATATATGATCTAATTGGTATAATGTGTTATACTACTTTGTGTTGTCTGTTACTGTTGTTATTGTTATATATCCCCCGTACCTTAATAGTTTGTCTACGATATTAAAGCATAATAAAGCTTGGTATATCAAGGAGAAACTGCATCAAGTGTCCTACTTCTCTAATGACAACTTATCTGATGAAAAACCAACTCAGATTAAATCACGTTGATAATACAAAACTTTCTTTGATGCTAAAAGTCTTTGGTTGACTGAGCAGAAAGATTATAGATTAAAGTTAAAGGTTTATATCATTTATAGGATAAATCTCACTCTATTTCTCATATTCTCACTTATAAACAAGATATCTTAAGTACATTAGTGTCAATATCCTTCAATCATATATCAGGTATACCACTTATTGCCTGTCTGTTACTAACTAGTCTGTAATTATGATGGTAAAATGTGGGTTCGTAGCCATCAGTAACAAAATATTCTGTAGTATGTATCTTTAACACGCTCAATACTGGCCTTAAATTATAGGCATGACTGACAAAAGCTGTATCGATATACTAGATAGCCTATAGGTTTGACGAAACCATTAGTCTTCGGAGGTGAAGGCATCTACTGCTGAACCACTTACATATCTGTACAGTTTATATACAAATAATAAAGTACTGTTCATCTAAGGAAAAACATATATTCGAGAGAAAAAATCCGATAATGATTCAAGATATATCATTACAGTTATGAAGATAATTTAGTAGTAAATACATTATATAAATGTGTTCTAATGACTGATAGAATTATATAAATGTGTTCTAATGACTGATGGAATTATATAAATGTGTTCTAATGACTGATGGAATTATATAAATGTGTTCTAATGACTGATGGAATTATATAAATGTGTTCTAATGACTGATGGAATTATATAAATGTGTTCTAATGACTGATGGAATTATATAAATGTGTTTTAATGACTGATGAATTATATAAATGTGTTCTAATGACTGATGGATAAAACATGGTTCTGGATTTATAGTTGTCAGAAACCGAAATGCAATTTGAAAGTGTCAGATTTATTATATATAAATATGCCAACTTTGGTTAGTAATAGGAAAAGCCAGGTAACGTCGATTTTGTTTACATTAAGTGGTTATATTCTTAATCTATAAAAGTGTTTGGTGCTTAGATGTAACACACGCATATTCAGTATTTATGGCATATTATCATATTAGGCAGTCATTTGCCTGAAGTATTCTATTTAATAACATTAACAACACCAAGAATTACAATATTCAAGGAACCACTATAACAATCAAAATGTCAACTGTTATTATTATTATTATTATTATTATTATTATTATTGCTGTTGTTGTGGTTGTTGTTCTTGTACATCTGTTACAGGTTGTCTGTACATGGTTGAGTCGAAGTCTTTCAATTCAACTAAGATGATATGCAATTATCCATGTTATCCAATATTATTTCATCTTGTGATAGTCCATATATCTATACGATAACGATCTATTAATCACTCAAGTGATCCAATACTTCCAGAAAAACTCTGATAAGGACGATATTATTGAGAAATAATGAAATATACATTAAATGTATTTATGCAAATATTTGATAATAATGTTCAAAATGCTTATACTGGCGAAATATCCTTCGGTAAATTACTAATCCGATCCTTTGGCTACACGTAAACTAACGGAAAACAATCCTGGCAATGACCATCATGTAGGAATTGAATTGTTATCTCTTTGTATAGTGTACTAATTGAATAACTAGTAATTCTAGTAATTCTAGTAATTAACATCACATATATAAATTGATAATCAGAGGTAAATGTGGTTGCTATGTTTAAAATTATGCTATGTTTTAATTAGCCTAACAAACGTGTGTAAAGTTAGATTTAGAAGTCTCAAAAGTCACACATTTCCTTCTGATATATACTATTCAATTGTTATAGACATTAGTTCACCTAAAATATCAAGGCTGATAGTTGGTGAAAATATAAATTTTAAACAGTTCATCAAACGTTTGGGGGTAAGTTATGTGACGTATTTCAATTGTTCCTGGACCAAAACGTTGTTTTATTTAATCTCTGACTATTAATAAATATTAAGCCATTCGTTGTCTTAGTCAGTGACTGACTAATTTGTTTGTGATATAACATAACTGTTAAATTGTTTGATGTAATATGACTTTATGTAAATAGTAGAATAAAAACAATATGTAATAATATCAGAAGTCGCAGTAGCAGTTATAATGATGATGATGATGATGATAATGATGATGATGATGATGATGATTATGATGATGTTGATAATAATACTACTAATAATAATAATGTATATATAATAAAGCTCCCTTACTAAACCACAACGAGGTTTACAGTGTTATCCCAAATATGATGGATCTAAAACCCAAATAGACATACAAGCCATCAAGATTATTGCTAGCTAGAAGGAGCCTTAAACAAAAACAATTTGGGAACAGATTTAAGCCATATTCGTTGTTACCGGTTCTGTTTTAAAAGATGAAAAGAGAGACAAGTGAAGAGACCTATTTACTGACACTGACGATGAACATCTGCTTGTAGCTGTCACTTACTGTCTTCTTTACGACAGACACAAAGTCAGTTTCTCTCTATTTCTGTCTAATACCATGTCTTTAAACATGCTGTTCGGGTAAAGCATGCGGAAGTGTGTATATTCATGAATGTGTTTGTGCGCGCGCGCGTGTGTGTATAGATGGGTTAATGTGCGTACGTGCGTGTGTGTGTATGTGCTTGCGTACGTGTCTGTGTGCGTGTATTCTTGAGTGTATGTCGGTGTGCGCGTAGGTTGTGGCAGGTCATGAAGTGTTCACTTCCACCAATAAACATTAATGATGGCTTTCAGAATACAAATATTGCTAACGAAGAGAGAAAACATCTTCTACAGAAAGTCGTTTCTCAACGGAGAGCTCATATGACACCCATAAATTATCTTTGAGATCTTCCGTTATGTAATACCAACGCACACCGAAATCTGTCTCACATAAATTTGCTGATTTGCCGATCCGTTAAGCTTACCAACATCTGGATAACAAAGGAAAGCAAAGGGAAATTTAAATAAGCAACATTATCTGAGTTCTTATTACCAACACTCATCAAGCCAAGATTTAGTCAATACTAATAATATCTCAGCATTCCTAGATCCTAGTCGCATTATGTTACGAAGATGTCAGTGATCCTTACCTCATTTACTAACCTAACCATAGAGTTAATTTTGTTCTGTCTCGATATTTTAGTCTTAAGTGAAATGAAACCAAACTACAACTTATATGACATATACGAAGGTTAAAGTAAACTGTTAGTTAATGCTTGTCAGTTGTGTTAAAATAGATAGTATATATGTAAAAATGCTGTAATTATTCGTGTATTCAAGCTTCAGCTACCTTTATCTATATTTTTAGCTAATTCATTAATCCGGCCTTGTATAACTTCATTTGATACTGTTAATGACAACTATCCCAAACTAATAAAAAACTAAAACATTTGATATCCAATGTCGTATTTTTGGACTTCATGCATAACAAAACAATTAAAAAATGGCCACTTAGCAGGAACACCATCAGCTGTAAATATCAGTATTGACTGGGTAATGCTTTGTGCTGTAATCAAATGAATCCCTATATTGTAATACTTAAAACCTATTGTGATGAAAGTATTTATCTGTTAAAATACATTTATATTCAAAAGGTGGTCTAGATTATTGCCGAAGTACGGGTAACATTATTATATTCCCTGTCAACTATGTAAAATCAACCATTTATCACACACTAAATATAGTATAGAACTATGCAATTCGATTGTGTGACTGTGTGCGTGTCTCTGTGTGTGTGATAGTGTATGTAGGTATATGTGTGTGATTTTTTGTCTATATATATGTGTGTGTTTGTGTATGTGTGTGTGTGCGTGCGTGTGTGTGTGCGTGCGTGTGTGTCTCTCTATATGTGTGTGTGCGTGTGTGTGTGTGCGTGCGTGTGTGAGTGCGTGTGTGTGTGTGTTTTAGGATATCTATAGAGAAGCAACAGGCACAGATCATTAATATATCTAAGCATCCTTTGAGACCTACCTCCATAAATCTAAATATAAATACAACTTTACATATATCAATCTAAATATAAAATATTCCATACTCACGCCTACATACACATGATAACTACTTTGAAACCATAGTTTACATTTAGTTCAGTTTCAAAATATACTTAGATTTGATATTATAAAGAAGAGAGCAGTGGCATGCCAGAAAAATATGCTTTATAAAATTAAAATCGTTATCAAATGTAACACCAAGATTACGTACATTAAATGATGGTGTGATGCAGTTTTTAGGAATTGCCGTAGGGAAGAAATGAGTAAGTTTGCTGCGTTGTCTCAATGTACTAATAATGAGGATATATATTTGTCTATGTCTGCTGTAGATAAAGATGTGTACACTTGGGTGTCATCTGCATATATAAATGATGGTCTAATCTGTGGCTGTGAATAAGAGCGCTTAGCGCTGTGCTATATTGAGTACACAGCAGCGGTCCAAGAACAGACCGTTGGGGAACGCCGGAAAATAAAACAACTGCTTGGAAAAACTTTCTTATTTTTAATGGACTGAAACCTTATTTTTCAGATTGATCTGATCCAGTTGAGTGATGTGCCGGTATGCTACACTAATCAGATATATACGGCGATATATACGAACATATTAATCAATGATATTAAAAGCTGCAGATAAATCTTATAGTGTTAGTGCTGTGACCTTTCCTGAGCCCAAGTTTAGTGATCTGTCGCGGTCAGCGGTTTCCGTAAAGATAAATTGTTTGTAAGGAAACTGAAAAACGTTAGTCAATTCTATAACTGCTTAGGTCATTAGCTTACAAAGATGGTGCCCTAAGAAGATAGTTTACATGGGTATGTCTAGAATGAGAACGCTTCTGAGTTTAGTTATGCATTATTTATTATCTTAGTAATTGGAACAATTAATGTGTAAAGGCAACAATTTTGCAGAAATGTACGGATAAGATCAATTTCACAGGACTTATTAGAAGACGGTAAAATCAGTTGAGCAACTTCAGTAAATGATGTTGGTTTAAACACTTTGCGAAGGTGATGTACAACTGGAAAATAAATATTACAACTGGAAGCATCACATGGCAAAGAAGTATCAATTTGGGTGATCTTATCCATTAAATGTTTTGAAATGAATGGCAGAGTGAATTAGTTGAATCATGAGAGGGCAGAGAACCAGGAGCCTGTCTATGGTGAGCCCTATTTATAAAGTGCCAGAGATGACTAGGATTGTCAAATCTGTAGGAGATCATGTGCCTATAAAGGCTAGATTTAGGTTTATTCGTAAGTCTATTGCAGAAATGGCACTATTAAGTATATCTGGAACTGTTACGTTATGTGTGTGATTTCCTCCATATGTGTTCTAAATAAGATTTACGGATTTTGATCGGATAGATGCGTGATAATCAATTGAAGATGTAAGTGTAGTGTGGTATTGTATAAAGAATAGTACACTTAGAGTTAACTGGGTTGTGCTTAAATGTCTAACATGACAGTGACATTATCCGATAAACCATCTGTGGCAGTTAGTGTGTGAATATAATCTGGTGTAGACGGGGCTATGGGAAGATAAACACTGTGACCATGAATGTCTGCGGAGAAAGAAAAGTGTTGTTTTAAGTCAAAATTTGTTAAGATGTCATTAACGGTGGGTGTAGCAGTATCCTGTGTATCCAACTGAAGGTTGAAATCATCAACGATGAAATATTCAGGATGAATAGCAACTACATTTTTTAATAAAGCATGAAAGTGATAAAATAAGGATGAAGTTATTCCAAAAAGGCGCTAGGAACATGCGAAGTAACTAATAAATGAACAGTCAGAAATGTCAATGCATATAGCCTCGAAACTAGAATAGATATGATCAGAATGAGACTTAACTTGGATACCATAAAGCTAACACCAACTCGACGTCCAGAGTTACGTGCTTGGTGGTAAAAGGAATAATCAGCGGGACAGGCTCAGTTAAGTCTTAGAGAGGGTGAGATATTTCTTAGATATTATTAAGTCTGTGATACTGGCTGAATTGTTATGGGCGGACCTAACGTTGCTGGTAGCCAAGCGGATATTTAGTTAGAGATTTAGATATATGCATAGGTAAGGTGAGGAGGCGCATAAATTAGCACTCTCTTGGAACTATTAGACTTTAACTTAGAAAGAGTTTCCGAGATGGAATCACATATATAATAAGCTAACATGTATTTTTTTTTTAAATATTTAGGACGGATTTGATATCGACATAGGGAAGTGAGGTATTTCTGTGTGTAGTGATAAAAGGCTTATGTGGGGTTAGGGAAAATGACAATATACATGCAATGTGGATACAAGTGAAGCAAATAAAACACATTATTGGAATGTAAATGTCATGTGAGAGGCATTATGACATGGTTCAGTGTGAGAACAACCAGAACACTGCTGAAAACAGAAAACCGACTAGAAATTTGACCAGAAAAACTTCGTGAAAACAACTTGAACCCAATCAGAAAACAACTCAAACGGCAAACATGTAGAACAGTTCTAGCTATTGCTTTCGTAGTCCTAAACTGTTTGAAGTGACAATATTTCAAATATGAATATGCTATTGACACGAAATGGATGTAAACGAAGTTTAATATTTCAATGTAAACACCATTGAAAAGCAGGACACCGCATGAGAGAAGCAATAACTACTAAATGTTATTTTATATGTTAACTAGAAACTGCTATAAAACTAGAGAAAATGATTTTTTCAAGCCACAAATAGCAACTATAAAAACCCTCGAACGCCGTGCTAGACCAGTCTACTTTATTACGGCCCACAATTATAAAAACACCTGGAGCCAAAGTGTACTTTATAATTAACATTTTGCGCACAATATCTAAAATAAGGATAAATGAATGAAATACTGGAATACGTAAACCACTCTAAGTACAATAACGATTAAATATTATGAAAGTGTCATATAAAGCATATAACTTTATGCAACACTTAGCTTCATCACTAACCATAAACAAATAAGTCATTAGAATATTTAGGCGGCTGAATTTATTTTATTTTTTAGGATTATTTCACGGATATATTTCATTGATAGACGATAAACTGTCATGGGTTGATATGAGAAAGATGATAAACGCTATCTCTAGTTCATCACTAATATTTATTATATAGAGAATAATGCCTCGTTATGTATACACGTTAAATGTATAGTGCACAATATCAGTGGTGTTGTTGGTGTTATTAAGATATCGAGTAAGGGCAACATATCACTCACCATACATGGAACTTACATGTCATTACGCCATATAGCAACACTCTAGATCAGGGCATACCCTGATCAGACTTTTCCTAGAGTGGCGATGGGTGGTTTTAATGGTGCCTAGCTACATAGTTATAGACTGTAAGAGAGTAATGTAAACACCACACTTACACTAGTCACAGCATCTTTTCGCTTGTAGTGAATAATGAACCTGTTCTCTGAAAAGAAATATACGCCAAATAAAGTATGTCAAAATTTACCACGAATAGCATAGAAATGATAGTATTGTGAGATATTAAGTTATTCTTAACCTTTTGGGGATGATTTGATACGAATTAAAGGCTATTTATAACCGATGTGTATACTACCTTCCCGGGCACATCAATTAATGAAAATATTTAATTAAAGGATGCCAACATTAAACTTAACAAGTAATGTTCTCAGAATCTCATCGGAATATAACATAATAAAGAAATTATATTTCAAAGACATATACCTGTAAAGGTTTGTCACTCACAGGTGGCAATGACAATGTTTTCACAATTTCTAATTGACGCAAAAGGATTTGGCGATATATAGTAATATAAGTAATTGATTTCGTAGGATATTATTTCGTTATCAGTTAATATATAATGAAACCAAATGTATTTAAACGTTGTAAATAAAGTACAACATAAATATCAGAAACCAATCCTGAATATCAATAACTCAGACAAAGATGCAGTCCTTTGTTTTAATAACGTATCTCGGACGATATTAATACTTAATTTACTAATGTTTTCTTTAAAAATGAACCCTTCCCACCAGTCATACGGTGATATCGCAACTAATATGTTAAACTGGTACTTGACTTGCCGATCAGTTGACATGAGAAATTTAGTTTTGGATAAACTAATTTGAATGTTGAGACGACACTGAAAACAACTCAAACACATTAAAATCATACCTCACTTTAATCAATAAATATATGTCTAGATGTAGCAGGTATTTAGCTTTATTAATGATATCAAGAGTATAAATATAGGCAATTAAATAAGAATGTCATATCACATCATGTTTGGATAATATATATCTAATAATGATTGTAGTCATGGTCAGCTCACAATGTTATTGTACCTGTAATTAATTATGATAATTATTCATGTAATAGTCAACGTAATTATTACATTGTCAAGTAACCATAATCATATTATACTACTTTCATTCTGTAATACCCAACTCCGGTGTTTTTATTTGTGTGTGTATGTGTGTGCCAATGAATGTGTCTGTATGTGCGTGCGTTTATGTTCGCGAGTTTGTGTGACTTTCTTTATCCCTTTGAAATATTTCTTCTTATGGACGTGCATAAGAATACAAATGTATTTCATTCTCACGTAGAATCTGTTTCTATTCACATAAACCACTCTGTTAGCCCGAGTATCACACGATGTTACAGAAGGAAACTGCGGAGATAGCGTGACATTGGGAAGAAACTACTTCCTGTCTAATACAATAGGGCACTCGGCCTAAATGCATTTGTCCTTTGCCTACAAATGATAATTAACTTCATAACCAACTACTGACGTGAAAGGTCAATACACAAGTTGAATGCATTGCGTTTATTTACAGTTATTCATCAATCGAAGTAACATGATAAGAAAAACACAACGTATAGGTAGGTCGTGTGAGTAATATGTTTATAATTATTGTAAAATGCAGAACGTTAAAGGTGTTTTCATCTAAGAATTAAAGATGTTGGTAAGAATTGTAGTCGGCCTCTATTATGGGAACAGTATATGTCATACATAGGCTTATTTATTCATAACAATGATAGAAAGATAACTTTAACAATTGGTTTAATACCACATATTTTATCACTAATTTGGCATATTTTGTTATTAAAACTGCTTGAATTTCACGAACAAACAGTAGAGATGTAGCTAATGTTGGGGAGTTTAACAATAGAAATAGAATGACAACTCATATATGTAAAAGTCTTACTACTTTTAGCAGTCATAAGAAATCCTTTTATGACAAGACTGCAATATTATAAGTGCGACAACGACAATATATTAATAACATAACAATGAAACGATACTGTTTATTATATGACAGTTATATATCAAATGTACATCTCAAAACAATACACAAAGTACATCTGCTTCACTGATAATATGTAGGATCAGTTGTTAAATATTGCATATCTGCTAAATTGTTTTTTTCGATTGAAGGAAAAGGGATTATTTATCACAGTGAAATAAAACAATGCTATACTTTTGTTTTACTTTAGCGTGATACATATGAAGGGTTGACCTAAACCGTGAATATAGAGAAACACAGATAATACATAGAACAACTGTTATAAAAGAATACACATTATTAATATTCTCTATTCAACGGTGGGAGTTTCAGTATTAAGTCGGTAAATAAGGATTGTATTACCCCCAAAGCCTTCTACGGCGACTTCGACAAGTCAAACTATCCTTAATGAAATTTGATTATTTTTAATTGACCAACAAGTGAACTAAAAAGACATAATCCATGCTAAAACCATATTCGAACCGGGATATGTTAGCCTCTTTCTGATCATAACATAGAATCAGAGAACAAACTAAATTAATAAAATACTCATTCTGTCGGTTTAATAAATTTGTTCAACCGTAACTCTAAATAATTTCAATTATATCTAATAACTGAATTCATTATTCTTATATATATTTAGTTGATAAGGTATAATTAATTAGGAATATATTTTTTTATAAGTATTAGAAATGTAGATATGGTAGCTGAAGACATTGTCCGATGTCCGTTAATGCAAAACTTAAGCTGATGTGTGCACTTATGTTGCCATTGAAAGTCATTGAAATAGTACACTATGCTTAAGAATAATTATAGTTCGGTAATATTTAAAATTGTTTTGACAAAGTTATATAACCATTATCGAGTTCAGCGACAGAAATATTACAATCTTATTGTAGTCATTTTTGGATCAATGATTGAAATGGACATATAACGACTGGTTCGATAACATCCTTACCTTCAAATTATAAATATTTATGATAAATGAACCCATCATATAAATCCTGGCTATGGAAGTAGAATATATCCAAGGGTATATTGTAACCATATACTTATCATTTGTATGGGATCGTTTATGTAGTTTAAAACCAAGATAATATACTTTGGCGGCTAGTAAAATTATTTCAAAATTCGATGACCAGTTGCACACCCCTTGACATCTAACACAAATAATATGTTCCTGTGTATCGTGAATATATTAGTGGTAATGATAGCAGGTGCTCTGTTTACAGGAACATAAATATTATATTATTTTATCTCCGAATAGGAACCTATGTTTAGTCAACAATTGTACTGAAATATTAAATGCTCATTATTACAATATTTCGTTCCAAATAACTATTATGTAGTTGATTAATAAATACAGGTAATTGATAATTTATGAACATAACGGGTTATGTACGAGATACCTAAATAGTAATAAAAAGTTGTATTTATATAAATATAACTCGGACTAATGTTTAGCATAAGCAATAGAAAATGACTGTTTACTGACTAATGTTTAGCATAAGCAATAGAAAATGACTGTTTTCTGTACCTTAGATCTTTATTATTTTGTTTTGTGGACAGTATATTTGGAGTCAAATACTGTGGAAATTAGTGTATATATAATACAAATAATATTAATATTTATTCAACAGCGCCCTTACTAACCCTAAAAGTGATTTAAGAGATATTATTTTTTATCTATAAGCAATAGAAAATGACTGTTTTCTGACTAATGTTTAGCATAAGCAATAGAAAATGACTGTTTTCTGTACCTTAGATCTTTATTATTTTGTTTTGTGGACAGTATATTTGGAGTCAAATACTGTGGAAATTAGTGTATATATAATACAAATAATATTAATATTTATTCAACAGCGCCCTTACTAACCCTAAAAGTGATTTAAGAGATATTATTTGTTATCTATAATTGCAATTAAAACGGGTGTGTTTTTAGAACAGATTACAACATTTCAACAGACGATACATTACTAATATCTGCAGGCAACCTATTCCACAAAGTGTGAACTGCAACACTAAATGCACATTCACCATATGAGTTGAGTGGAAATACTCGCACCTGCAATAGTATCTGACTGGATCACTTGAGATTTCTGGACTTTCTAATGGCCACCAGTTCACACGGGTATTCAGGTGTCATATTGTTAATAGATGTATACGTTATTAATACAATCTTGAAATGAATATCCTTAGATTTTTTACTGAACCATTAAGGGTAATTGAAGAAGCACCCATCTGTAAAGATGGTGTTTATAGGGATTCAACACGATGTGATGATGCCAAATATATAATATGTTCTAAATTCTTCAAGGAATAGGCGAAATTTAATTCATTGTCATGATCCCGTGTCATATCCTACTGTGTGTTATCAGCATAGAAGTGATATGTAGCCTCATAGAAGCTGATCCCTGTAGATACCTGATAACACAAACTCAACGTCAGGTAAAATACCATGAGCAGACACTCTCTGATAGGCTTGTTCCAGATAGGATCGAACCCATTCAAGTATTTTACCTGACAGAATGAACCTATCTTGTAACCTAGAGAAAGGTACATTATGGTCAACTGTATCAAATGCAGCAGACAAGTCTGGAAGAACAAGTATTACTGGTTTACCGTGATCAATTGATATCATAATATAATGTTCATCGAACGACTTTTAGTGTTGTGTTTGAGTGTGTGTGTGTGTGTGTGTGTGTGTGTGTGTGCTCGTGTGTATGTGTGTGTGTTTAGGATACATATAGAAAGAAACAGGCACAGAACATCAATATATTTAAACATCTTTTGAGACATCTACCTTCGTAAATCTTAATCTAAATAAAACTATACATAAATCAATCTAAATATAAAATGTTCTCTACCTCCAGATATTGATACGTATATGTGGTAGACCTATACATGTATTTGGGCTACCTACTCATTAGCCTGTGGTCACCAGTTAATTCACTTTCCCTACGCAACAAAAATGTCACGCCCATAGAAAAGCGTACCAATAGACACCACAGCTCACAGGAAATAACACATGTGTGTGGTTCAATAACGATTACCACATACATAGGATAACAACTTTGACACCACAATTTACATTCCAGTTTTTTTTTAAAAAATAAACCTACATATTTTTTAAAAAATTTCGCTTTATTCTGGTTTCGAATAACTAAACAAATCCTACCTAGGTGAATGGTTTCGATAGACGTCCTACTGGTCTGGCGTCGCAACTTGTTCTCTAATCTGAGTGAACAGTTAGGCCTTTTATAGGCCATCGGTGTGTGTTCACCAACACAACCGTGTGTTGAATACGTCCACCAAATCTACACGGAAGGAGTGGAGCTATTTAGCTAAAAAAAACAAGTAGCCATACTTCACAATGGATTATTGCTGGACTAGAATGAGACTATCATTTACTACTGAATTCTAACAGCTAATCCTCAAACGGTTCCGTTCATTACTAAGATAGATAGATATTTATTTCCATTTCCAAACATATATACAAGTGTCATATATTGATTAAAAAGCAATGGCATATTGATAACAATGTAGGAAATGGGGGGGGGGAGAAATAACTAAAGTTTTTTCCATCCACCTGAATACGTTCACCTAAAGGTAAGTATATGCAGATTATTTATGTGTGGTAAGATCTAAATTAAAGCGCCTAACCACTTGATATTTTTGAAAGCGGATTTCTGACAGATTTCGATACTGCGAATCACACGTCGGAATGATAATAGCTATACATTCAACAATGTTCATATATTAGTGTAACCTAATTAATCATGATATGGGAAGACAAACTCTGTCCGCAACCTAATACCCATGGAGATGACTGCCGGGGTAACAAACGACTCGAGGACTATAAATACATCTGACAGCATATCATAATTATATTTTATAAATATTTTCACTCACAGCCGATCCAGACATTAGAGGTCTTTCTACACCCACATCCGTATGATATCGTGAGATATTTCTAGCACAAGACAATACCTTTATCTCACTCACATAATCAAGCCTCAGAAAACGATAATGGTAATGTATCATTCTTTTATATCGTTCTTTGTCCCTTCCTGTTGACATCCATTTTATTTTCACGCAGTGAATATTTCATGAATGGAAGAATAAAGATTGTTACACATCAGGCCAGAACCAGTGTTTAGTGAAGATTTCTTGAATGTCACACTGGACAAGTGACCGGGTTACATAGTAATGTTTGACATAGCCCCCCCCCCCTCCCACACCAAAAGGAAACAATCAACAAACATATCTTATTTAACCAAAAGAGACAGATGATGACTTTATCAGGCAAAGGCTGATGTAAAGTTTGTAATAATCGTGTTATCCTAACAAAATGGTTCGTCCACAGGAGCGTCCATTATGAGGCTGGAACTTAAATTAATATATATATATATATATATATATATATATATATATATATTTGTTTTGAAGTAAGCTAATTGAAAAACAACTAAGTTTTATATATTTTTACTTGATAACAACAATTTTAACATTTATGCTTTTCATGTCGCTGTGTTTTCATGCTGGTTTTCTTGTTTTATATTATAATATGGAATCTGATCTTAAAGCTATGTTTTGTCAATCGAACAATGATTGTGACTAAGTCTTCATATTTATTCAGTAATCTCACACAACACATGGTGATTGCTCATTAGAGAAAGGCTTAAGGGTAAGCCATTTTTTTTTCAGTTATAATTTGACCTTCTGATATGGACTGTGCAATTCATCACAATTACCAACTCCACGGAGATTACACATTTGTTAGCAGACATTTATAATGGGACAATCCATCCATCATAATCCACTCTAACGTGCTCATTTATAAATGAATCAAACTGGCCAGTAGTTAGTTAATGGCTTCTAATCATGGACTAATATATTTTCTAGTATACCACAATGAACTATAAAGCTACCGCAACACCATAAATAAACGATATAATAAAGTTAGCAATAAGAGTGAATGAGTGTGGGTGAGTGAGTGATGTGAGTGGCATATATCCTTTTAAAAGCTTGATATTGGTTACAGCTTGAAGGTTTGAACTAGTTTGAGATAACGGATGCTACCTTGAACAACCGATAATGACAAGGTTAAGTAACTATTAAAATATGTACATCAACCATAACCTCACTAATTCATTATCTGTGTCTTTTTGTCAAATAACATTTGTTTGTCGTATTTTTCCTAAATATTCTGGGCTGTTTAAAATATATTTTCTTGTTCACTCCAGGAAATATTCACTGCGTGAAAATAAAGTCAGAGTCAGCAGGAAGAGGCAAAGAACGATCTAAAGAAAACTATTATCTGGCATCACCGTCGTCTGAGGTTTGATTCAGTTAATGGGATTAAGTTATCGTTTTGTGGTATAAATATTCCAAGATTTCAAGCGGACCTGGGTGAAGAACGTCCCAAAACCAAAATTGTAAATGATTTATTTTGTTCTCATGATTATTGTTTGGAGTAGCTGTGAGGGAAAGATTTATACAAAATCATTCTATACTAAGTGATAAAGTGATCAAATAATATACACGGAAGTCAAAACATAAATAATATCCTATAAATATTTCATAAAAGAAAATTATAAAATATTTCAAATGTTGGATGCTTATATATTTACTATTAAGTTCTTTATTTGACGAATCTGATTGATAATTTTTAATTGATGTTACACAACGATTAATAAACTATTTTATTAATTGATCCATAAAAAATGAAACTAAAACCTCACTTAATTTGCCTTAATTGGATTTATTTTACACAAGCGTAAATGTTTGTACATTTAAATTTGGAAGTAATCTGTGCAGTGAAATATTACAATAGTACAATTGTAAATTTTGCAAATAAATTGGAAGCTTGTTTGGCTGATATCAGTACTTGGATGAGTGCAAACATGCTTAAGTTAAACGAGGAAAAACAGATCTCATTATCTTTAACCCAAAACATCAGGTAGGGATAAAAGGCGGAATTACGGCTTCAGGTAGGTGAGTGAAGAACTTAGGAGTATATTTTGATACATCCCTTACCATGGAGAGCCTTTAAAGAGCGAGCTTTATAATGAAAACCATTACTGTTGGCTGAGATATCTACGAGTAGGGATATGTTGTGTGTTTGGATATTTGGATGGGTGTTGATATGTGCATGATTCCTTTGGAGAAGGTGAAGAAAACGTTAAATCCAAACATCTAAGAGAAACCCAGAAACATTAGGGTTTGTATGACAACAATATGTTAATGACCAAAACGATATACATAAGATACGTCAAACGTTTAATCTAATTATACATTTAAATGGTAAAAAGTCACAAAAGTAATATATATATATATATATATATATATATATATATCAGGTTTTATTTTAATCCTTTATATTCACTTACAGAAAGGATCAATTAATAAAACAACTGATGAATCATTGTGTATTTGAAAAAAAATTCAATCAGAGTCTGTTATTGTTATACCTGACTAGGATCCTCTTCATTCTAAGATACAGCATGGAACGCACGCTACCATTTATACGCCCATATCATTACTCTGATATACAGCTATCACGTCATCATTATCAGTTTCATGTTTCTGGTCAAATTTATCACTTATTAATGTGCTAACGTTGGCTAATATTGGGAAAATCTGAATAATGATACTTACGTATATATAAAACCGTATCACAGTAGACTGTTATTTCTTTGAAATATTCTACGTAACAACATTAACAGCAACAAGAATGACATTACACACAGAAACAAAGATAAACGTTGTTATTGTTATTATTATTATTATTATTATTATTATTGTTGTTGTTGGTGGTGGTGGTGGTGTGGTATTCATGTTGTACTTGATTGTATACTATAGACTGGGTAATATTCCCTAATTATAACATCCTATTAGAAGAAAATAGTATATCGCCAGTCGCTTTATAAAAGAGGATGTCATCAGTTAATTGTTAAGTAGACGTCATAGATAGCTATCCCAATCACGATATGACTGCTTCTTATGCCCATGTATTTAAACTTTCCAAATCACATAGAAAGTGAATTAACTCCTTTATAGGCAATGGTATGATTTAACAGGGTTTAGAGCATATCTCTGGACTGTTGCCCTTCGGCCATTTGTCGAAGATCTGACTAGTTTCGAGTCAAAGTATTTCAAATCAACTAATCTAATAAGTAGTGATCCAGAATGCTGTATTTAGAAAACTAAACGCACAATCACCAAATGACTGGAGACATGACACAGACATTTTCAATATTATCTGACTGGATGACCCGAGTTTTAGGGTTGACTTTCTAATGAACACCAGTTCACATAGGTATTCCAACACCATTTCATTGATAGATTTAAAAGTTATTAATAAACTTTTGAAATGAATACGCTGTTTAACTGGTCCTCTTTTTAGTTTTTGAAGAAATAGGGTGATATGATCACATTTTAGAGTAGCTTTCACTATGCGGGCTGCACTATTCTGAATTCGCTGAAAACGATTGATATTATAATCAGATATGCCATATAATAGGGGTTACAGTAGTATATACGAGATGTATCAAAGTTTCATGGACTACAGTGACAGGCGTTTCTTGCGTCAATAAGGTTTTTAGATAGTGGATGCTCTTAATATGATAGTAGGTAGCTCGGCATACTGATATGACATGTTCATACATGTTAATACGTTGGTCAAAAATAACCCCTAGTTTTTTTCCCACCTATTAAGGGTAATCGAAGATGTACCCATCTGTAATGCTGGAGTATTTGGAGATTTAAAACAATGTGGTGATGCCAAATATATAACCTTTTTTTTAATCATTTAAACTTAGAATACTTTGAGTTATCCATAGCCGAATATCAGCAGTACAATGTTCAAACTTGTCCAAGGAAGAAGAGGAGAAATCTAATTCATTATCAGGATCTAGGATCCAGTGATAAATACAGCCAGATCATTCGGTGGATCCAATATCAGAGAGGAGACACACAGATCAGCCAGAAAAGCGTCCTTGTCAATCGACTTACATTTTCTGATTAAAATAAATTTAGCTGAAAAAGATTGGTCCTGTAAAGATACATCAATGTTAATAAAGAAATGATCAGACATCATTGAAGACACAGACACACGCCTGATCAAATTGTCATCATCAAGAGAGATGACAAGATCTAAGGTTTATGTGTTCTTTCATAACTAACCTATTACCTATAACCTAAACCCCATAACCTAAGATCAGGATATATATATATATATATATATATATATATATATATATATATATATATATATATATATATATATATATATTTAGCAGCAATGAAGTGAACTGGTAAATGTTGCTTTGTTGAAATTGCCCAAATGTTTTTATTATTACCTCTAATGTTTAATTCCTGCTGTACAGTGGAATGTGTCAAAATAACAGACACATCCATGTCTGCTAATTAAATATTAGGAACTGAAGTCTGTGTAAATAAGAGTACAATAACATCATATTTACATATCACTCTGACTGCTAAACAAAGCCAACGACAATAATGGTATATGTGTATCTATGCGCTTGCTTATGTGTGTGTATATGTGTGTGTTTGTGTTGTCTGGATTTGTTTACCATATATCTGTGTTGTATCCATTTGTACATTACTTTTTCATATCCAGCCAATACGTTATTCAATTTTGATCAAAATATTCCCCTGTCCACTAAACTAATGAGGGATACCTGAATTAGTGATAAAAATGTCACTAAAATGTTAGATTATAGACTTTATCAAAATTGTTCACGCATAAATTCAATTTTCAGCTCACTATCTCTCGAGGATATCTTCCTGATCATGGTTTTACTGGATATATTGCATCATTTGATTGACTGATATATCGTTATCTTATAGATATGTGAACTAGAAAACGATCAACATCGATCACTGCTTATCAGTTTAGTTGATTGAGGTGATTTAAATTGATCAAATCTGATACATAAGACAAAATGGCACATCTCTCGTTCTATCCTCTGCTCAATCTCCTTAAAGATGTTAATCGATTTGTAAAGTTCGACGGCATGGGAAGGAGGAACAGCCAGAATGGGATGGGATCACTATGCGGATTATGCTTGCAGTTATCTACTTATTAATTTGCTGACGATAACTTCTTATTTAAAATAAACAAGTGATGTATCATCTTCTAACAGATTTTGCAAATCTATTGTTTTACAAACAAATCACGAACAACAACAATGACAATAATGACAATAGAAACAACAAAAACAAAACTAAAAATGATAATAATCAAAATATTAATAATATTCCACGTTTTTATCCTTGTCGTTGTTCCTGTGTAATGTTTGTCATTATTGGTGATGGTAATTTGTTTTCAATAAATGGCTTCAGGAAAATGGCAGCATAATGTGTGTATATGTATATATATATATATATATATATATATATATATATATATATTGTGTGTGTGTGTGTGTGTGTGTGTGTGTGTGTGTTTTTTAGGGTACATAGTAAGAGGCAACAGGCACAGAGCATCAACATATCTAAACCTCCTTCGAAACCTACCTCCATAAATCTAAATACAACTATACATACATTAATCTAAAAATAAAATGTTCCATACCTCCACATATTGATAAATGTGTTCGTATACCTAGCATGTGTCTGGTCTACTCATCAGCCTGGGGGAACCCCTAACCTTTTTCCAAAATATGTACCCCACAGGAAAGCGGCTACAGCAGGCTACGAAAAAACAGTAAAACACATACCATTTGATCCAAAGCCGCAACAAACACGTGCGTGTGGGTCAATGGTGCCCTTTAATACATATCATAAACTTTTTTAAACCCCACAGTTTACTTTCACGTTTTTTCTTTCCAAAAAAAAACCCTTATATAAAGCATTTCGACCCCTCGATGCACCTCAGCTTTATTCTGGATTCGAATAATTGAATAAATCCTACCTATATAACCATGTATCAATAACGTTCGACTGGTCTGGCGTCAGTTCTTCTCTAACCTAAGTGAAAATTCAAGCCCTATAAAAGCCCTCAGGTGTTAACAAACATTACAGTTTGTTCATAACAAAGAAATGTACACTAACAGAGTATGGACTCACTAAACATTAAACTAAAAAAAAAACAAAGTAGAAAACCGCACAATGGTTATTACTGGACTAGAACGAAATATCGTCTCAACCTGAGTAAATACTATGATTTTTCAACTTAAAGCTAACCCCCATACGTTTCCCTTCATCACTAAGGGGAAAGTTCATTCACCCTAATTTAGCGTCCCTAAGTATATTCAGTTAGGTGTGGTGGGATCAAAAAAGGGTATTATTTGACCCATGGTCGAGAAAGCGGATTTCAGGCAGATCTCCGATACTGCGAATGACACGTCGGGATTATGATAGCTATAGATTTAACAAAATTTCCTATATCAGTGTAACCAATTTCATAATATGGGAAAAAACTCTTCCGCAATTGGAGATGTGCCGGGTACAAACACTCCCGGAGTATAAATCCCCGCAGCATTGTATGAATTAATAGGTCGTTTCGCCAGACCACATAAGAGGACAACAATATGGATTCTACATTATACATAACAAAGCTAAAAGACTCAAACATGTTGTAAAAACGAATAACTTTTTTAATTGGGGTAATAAGGGAAACTGGAGGAAATAAAAAGTATTTCTTTGTGTGTGTGTGTGTGTGTGTGTATGTATGTATGTATGTGTGTGTGTGTGTGTGTGTGTGTGTGTGTGTGTGTGTGTGTGTGTGTGTGTGTGTGTGTGTGGTTTTTTTTTTTATTTTACATATAATAAAGGCGTGGGCTCAGGTTTTCGTGATGTTTATAATTCTTACAGAATTATGATCAAACGACTACTACCTAAATAGAAAACAAATTGTATATATTAGTACATATATAACGCAGTTATAACAGGAAATAAAGCATATATATCAGTACATATAATATATATTATGATAATAATTTTAATACCTCCGACAATAACAGAAATAATAGTTTTTCACTAGCCCAAAATAGCACGACTATTTCGGTTATAAGAAACCTTTATCAAGTGCATGTGTCTAAAGTATTTACTTTGCCAGAAATATTATACCAAATTCCCTAGCTAGTTTTAAATTTAAAACCAGAATCTAGAAACTTTTAAACCCTTTTACCTTTGTCTAAACGAAGCTGTTACTATAATCAAAACAACTGTTTTGATTAAGAATTAAAATAAACCAAATTTAATTTTTTTATAGCTGTAAAATCCCAAAAACACAAAATATTAATAGTAATTAACTGTTTTACTGAAATCACTGCTGTCATAATGAATGTTTGTTAGCTTCGGTTGAGATCTATTCAGGAAATATTGCTTTGTTTTACGAAGTAATTATAGGGTGAGAATTTTTATAATTGGGTTTAATTTTTTTTAGGGGTGTTTAAAAGAAAACCTATTCAGAGCTCCAGGAGACATTGTTAAATATAATTTTTTCCCACATTTGCTAGAAACCAAGGAACCAGCTAGATTTTGTGTTTAGAATAAGCTGTGATAATTATATATTCATAATCATTCAACACTTCTTTCTGTTGGAGAATTTTATAATTTTTTTTAATTATTCTTCTCTTTTTAGCCGTTTTTGAAAATGGTACCACAAATGGGACAAGTCCTCATTTTGTATAGGTTTATAACATCTTCATATCTTTTCTTATTAAACCTCCCGGTTCTAATGTACCTAGGGTATCATCCAAAATTTTTCCCCAAATTAATCTATTTATCTTGTCTTGAGTTATGAACCTGTAGTAGGTAACTGCTAAATTTTTCATAATCTTCTAGAATGGTTCGGGCAAGTCTATTTATCCGTGTATGTTCTAGAAGATGCGTGAATAACGCAGAAGACATAACTTTTGAATTAATCGCAAATCTGTGGCCATTCATTCTAACACGAAGTTTGCCATTACTCTCACCTACATACTGTTTAGACAACGTAAACATTCACGATATATATTATGTAGATGAGCTAAGTTTAAATTGCCTATTATTCCATGTGTTTTATTGGTAACTGTACTTGGGGTATTGTGACAAGAACACAATATCTCCATGATCTACATCTGCTAATCCCACATGGTTTTGAACCCACTGCTTTTGTGGATTAGTGGATTAATGACGTTGTTGTATTTGTAGTTCACGGACAGTTTTACTTTTAAATGGCGTAGCCATCTTTTTGAATAATTCCTTTTGCATAATGAATGAGAAATATTTCCCAGCTTCATCAAAATTTGAAATTTTTGAAAAACCAAAAAACTGAGTCTAATTTAATTTTGAAAGGATGTTTAGGGTGAAAGGAATCCTTATGAAAGGGTTGATGAGTATCTGTCGGTTTAAAAAGCCCTTTTTTGTTAATAATCCATTTTCATTTTCTGGATCTTTTTGGTTGTACCCAAAGAAATCAATTTTCTTTATTTAATGTAGCTTTAAATCTAATTGGTTCTGATTTTTAAACTATCCAAAATCCATAAAAAGCCTTTTTCCGGGGCCACACAATAAATATGTCATCTAAATAACGATAGTATGTATGGGGTTTTTAAAGCTGTTTATATAAGGCCTCCTTCTCAAATTTAGCCATGTATATGTCGGCATAATGAGGAGCCCATCCCGGCCCATTGAAGTGCCAGTGGCCTGAATATACCTTTGCCCGTTAAGAGAAAATCGTTATTTTTTAATGATAATTCAAGGAGTTGCATTTACCGTCATATAAGGGATCTCGAAATTGAAGTGCTTCACTCACTGCATTAAGCCCTTTAGCATGGTCAATATTTGTATACATGCTCTCAACATCTAATGTTATAAGCAAGCATCCATCAGGTATGACTAGCTTTGCAATTTTATCTACAAAATCGTAGGTATTTGTTATATAAGAAGGGTGCTTCATTGCAGGTGGTTTAAGAATAATGTCGATGAAACTTGCAACATTTTTAGATTCACTATTACAGTCAGATACAATAGGTCTACCAGGTGGCATCTTATCTGGAAAAGTCCAACTCTTAAATGCCTTTTTTAATTTTTTTGTAGTGGTGAGTATTACTTAGTTGTCGATAACCTTCAGCTAAATAATACTTTTTATCCATTATTACTGTTGTTGAACCTTTGTCTGCTTTTTAAAATACTAAACTCTTATTTTTGCGGATATTTCTGAGGGCTAATGATTCCGACTGGTCTATATTATTTTTTTCCTTCAGAATGGTTAAGCTTTTTATTTCTGATGTGAAGTTTGAAATACACTGAAGAAGATCTGGGTCTATTACTTTATCAGTTGGGATCCAATTGGATTTCGACACAAACGTCTTACTGTTTTTAATATAGTTGTTATGGCAACATCGAAAAACATATTTAATTTTTAATCTTCTACCCAAGTTAAAAACTGCATTTGTGATTGCTGTTTTATCAATATCAGGGGTAGGGACAAATGACAAACCTTTGCTTATTAAATTAATCTCCTTTTCTGAAAGCATATAAGAAGAAAGATTAATTATATTACGATTTTTGTTAGAACAGGGGTCAAATTGACCTTCTGGTTCATTTAGTTTAAATAACTTAACCAGTGACGTAACATAGCATTGGCCGTGTCTTCACTCCAATCAGTATATAAATGTTGTAAACAGACCGCTTTAATGTTGTTTTCATGCACCTTAAAATAATATTTTGTTTTCTAGCTACTATAAGTTTACAACACTTTATTTATCCATGAGTCATTATAAAAGCATTTCTAGAATTAATTTTTTGTTAGTCAATTTCATAACTTAATACATTCCTCACTTGTGCTATGAATGATGAAAGCATTCATCTCCATTACTGAACAGTATTTTTAAATATTAGCTGAACGGAAGGGAACTGATGAGATCTATAATAGCATTAGACCGCATCACCCATGAAAAATGATTGTTTCGTCAAACCTGTAGGCTATCTACCTGTAATATAATGCCACTAATTAGCGTGTTAGCCATATCCTACTACATCATATTTTATATAGGTATAAGTTACTGATGGCTACGATCCCGAATTTTGTCTTCGTAGTTAATGACTAATTAGTAACTGACATGCTATAAATGGAATATCTGATACGCAACAGAGCTATATTGACACTAATGTATTTAAATTGCTATGACCTCAAATTGCTATGACAACAATCTTTTAATGATGTAGATGATACACCTAACTCATCATACCCGAATTATTGTCTCTGACCAAGTTAACATTTGAGATGCTCAAATTGTTTTCTAGTATCGTTAATTGTGCTATTAATAACAATCACTATTGCGGCACTTTAATTCTGACTTGATTAGATGTACTAGAAGGAATAAAAAGAGGCAAAGTCACTACTATAATATTGTAATATTTTCTTGCTCAAATTACTTGGAAATATAAATCTATTAAAACTTACACTTGTCTAAAATACTTCCATTTAGCTCTAATTAAGTCAGTTTTTATTTTAATAATTAAAATTCATTTACGGAAAGGATGAATTAATAAAATCATTTATAAATCATTGTAAATTCAATTCAAACTTAATAATACACATTTTAAGCATCCGTTTTTTGTTGTTGTTGTTATGATTTGTCTTTATAAAATATATGGTCTTGATTTCCATAAACATTACCACATCAATTTATCACTTAGTATATAACTATGTCCTATAAATCGTTGCTTCATAACCGATATGGAAATTAGAAATGATCATCAGAACAAAATAAATCGTTTAAGACTTTGTTAGAGATGTTCCTGTACCCAGGTCCGTGCGATATGTGATTTTTCTTTATTTATCATAATGATAACTTTATCCTATTGACTGAATCAAACCTCGGATGTCGGTGGTGGCGTGTTATAGTATTTATATATCGTTCTTTGTCCCTTCCTGGTGATTTATATTTTATTTTCATCGAATGAATATTTCATGCATGGAACAAGAGGATATTTTTGCAAATCACGCCAGAACCACTGTTTAGTTAACTTGCAGATGTCTTGAATCGTACACTGAACAAGACATTAGTAATGATCGACATTCTCAATAAAGGAAACATGCCACAAACATATATTATTTGACCAAACAGAGATTGATTGAGTCAACTAAAGGCTGATGTAAATTGTTTTTTGTAAATATTCCTTTACCCTAACATTATAAAATCTTTGTTCCATTGACAAAACATAGATTTATGATCAGTTTCCGTGTAAGAGTATAAAATAAAACAACCGTCACAAAAACAGAACGACATGACAGATATAAATGATTAAATACCGTTCTATCAAACCTATTGTTTTTAATTAGTTTACTTTATACAAAACTTTAATTCAGGTTCAGTACTTAGAAATACCTTTAATTACTGCAGACAATGTACGATATATTTGGGATAATTAAACTAATTTTAAACACGGGAAGAACCACCTAACCTCCCCGTGTTGATTCAAAGCGAAAAGCAGCTGAACAGTTCTTCTGTGATATTTCATATCTATTGAAGCAAAATGAACCTTGGTATATCAAAGGCCAAGTGTACCTAGATATACCAAGGCTTACTTCTCTGTTGTTATCTTATCTCATGATAAAACCAGCTGAGACTAAATTACGTTTCTTGGTAATCCAAAAATAAAAGTGGAGTACAGAGTTTCTTTTGTGGAATGAGCGGAAAGATTATTGTTTTATTGAAAATATTAATTGCCACATGGACGATTGATTGCTGCATATCTGTATACATTATTATACAGATTTTACTTGGTAAGTTGATTATTTTATTAATTGAATGTGTGTGTATATGTGGTGTGTTTATTATCATTTGTATTGTCGAGTAAAATAGATTTCCATGAGACGGCATAGTATTTCGATCAATTATAATATCATGACATTAAACCAAATATTGCTGTATGTGGTATTTTATATGAAATAGTAGTAGGCTCACATACTGTTTATATCTATAAATGGTTAGTTTGTTTCTGGAATAGTACATTTATATGATATGGTTTCATTAGATTACATTTTCATATGTCAATATTAGTTATCCAAGTTGATACATACATAAATTCTGCTAAATAATTTGATTGAACAAATCAATTTACCCAGGTTGCCTTTGATCCTTTATCTTAAAGTGATTAGTAATCTCTAATGTGATCTCTGGTTTCCATAATTTTCTCAGATAATAAGATAATGACCCCCCCCCATCTATATGTTATCAATACTTTCTTTTTTAAACAAACTATTTAAAAAAAATTACGTCACCAGAGGATGTCCTTATTCAGATTATGTCAAATAAAAATCACATTATTATTACAGATTTTGCTGTATTTATTGGTAATATGTTCAAAATTCATGCGCATTATTATTTATGTGTAATGTTCTTGAAAATTAATTTTATCGCACAGTATAATTGTATAGTTACGAATACGTGCATATTGTGTCAATGTTTTCTAAAACATTCATAAAAAATCAAGTCCATATTTGATGCAAACATTATACATGTAACCTTAGAAGATCTTGACCTGTGAGAAAATAAAACCCCATTCGTGTTTCTGTACATTTCCATCTTCTAATTTACTATAGTTTCCCTGTGAAATGTCTTATTTATTATTTTACGTTTGAAATAATGGAATAGCTTATGTCTCATCATTTCAGATGATGGCAACCTCTTTAAATTGAATGATAGTATATGTGTCTCCATTGTATTGTTTCAATTGTTGTAAGTCCTTTTAAATTATGTTTGTTTATCGTGCATGTGCACAGTGTGCTTGTTGTTATTTGCATGTACTCATTCTGATATATTAGAAATGGTTTAGTATTGTTTGTTGTGGTGTGAAATAAATTAACCAGTATAAGTAGTTGTTTCATGGTAGTATTAATAATGTTAAGTGTTTGAAAGTGTGTTGGTGTTGTATATTTGCGACTAGCTATCAGCGTATTTACTACAGTGCATCCTTAATAGTGTGCCAGTTGAAAATTACTTATGTTCTATTCGTATACATATACAGGATTACGGTGTTTTATTACCTAACTTTTAGACATGTGTTAACCATCTAGATTTGCGCCATATGTATATATATTATCCGACCATAATCCCAACAAAATACTGGGATGCTGGCGCCGACGCATACTTTCATATTTTTATAAATGCCGCTTATTCAATTTCATTAAGCTCGATAATAATATATAAATATTACATCTCTACACCTTTAGAGCATATATCTATAGTATAAAATATCTTATTAATCATGTTGGTTTCACAACCTACCCTGGTATTAGTGATATTAACACGCGATTATTTCGACAATATTCATTTCTTATTGCAATATATATTGTAGTAAAATCCCAAGAATACCATTTTTATTATTTTCCAGCATACATTTAATGTGATAATCTACATAACCTTCATGATAGGAACTGTTGGATTATTCGATATAAACATTAAAATTAACACTTATTATAAATATGCCTTTGTTAAATAGTTGACACCTAAATAATCACCAAATCAAACATAAAATGGGGGTCAATTGATGTTTAGTGAATATCCTACTATAATCTGTGTAGTTTTAAATGAAGATACTAAATGTTACGCTCGCTTCTTGATTTGTTGGTATATAGTTTGTCTTGCAACAATGTTAATCTTCACTCAAATGAGTTATATTATTAGGAATTGTTTCCCATTCCCATTAAAGCTAACATAAACGCACAACATAGAGATAAGATAACAAAGAGTCATCATTATGCCTGCACATCAAACATACAAAGTTTGCATATAGAATATTAGTAATCTAGACTTAATTTTTCATTTCCATTAATGAAGCGACCCTCATCAAAGCCACACATCACATAAAGAAAATATACACTATGATTGTACTAAAGCAACCTTGAGGTTGGCAGAGCGTGTTAATATTACTATAAAGATGGGTCAAGATAAATTATAAGTAGGATAATGGATATTAGAGACTGGCATCAATACCAGTAATGATGGATAGCGTGACGTATGAGATAATCCTCTTGTGACATTTTAGAAGACGTCTATGTCATCTAGCAAATATTGCCCATCACAAACAACATCCATCTGTCTGTGATTTATTGGGTGATAAGCGTAATATTCCAATTAACCTTTCTTTCTATTGTTGTCCTTCTTGTCCGATTTAAGATGCGTTAGTGACTACAACGTCTGGTCGTATGATGATGCTTTAACAAGATTATACAATTAGCATATTGTGTTGCCCTAAACAGTAAGGCTGATATATGTTTACATTATGTCATCACCTTATTTACACGGCCTTGCCTTCGTTGTATTAAAATACAACAGAACAAAAGGACAATATGACATTTTTTAGGTTCCCTAATTAATATCAGTCCTGTTTTTGTTAATCAATACTAATACGTTTACCATGATATATATATATATATATATATATATATATATATATATATAAAACATCTTAGATAATTGATGGAGCAAACGAGAATGCTGTTGAATATATATAAGTAGGACAATCATATAGGTTTCTAATCTCTTTTACTATTAGCAATATCTAAGGTTTAACAAATAATGGCCTCCTGTGTACAGTGGAAAGTTAATCGTAATTGTAAAATATTGACAATCAGGCTTATTTATACAAAGAATACTAGTAATATATCGATATGAATTATAGCTATAGATGCAAGATAATTTACTTAGTTCAATATAACTCTTCTATTTATTGATTTTCCTTTCGAAGAATATTTTGTTAAAAGCTAACTATGTCAACTGCATCTGTCTTTCTGAAAGAAACGCATGTCAACAAATGATATTCATTATATATTATGCTAGTGTTGTGATGAAATACTTGTGATTTGAAATCTTCGACGAAACCAGTCCATGGCTCATTAAAATTAGATTTCCATCTAAGATGTCTCTTGAAGGTGTCTCTTGTAGGTGTCTCAAACTGCGAGTCGTAATATATGACTAGAAAGCAATTAATAATCAATTGAATGTATTTTACAATGGGTTAATAATTGGCTATAATGGTGTATGTTACTTAAAAATGAATCCATATTATTCAAAAGGTTATAAAATATATTTACCATCCATTAAATGGGCGATTTCATGAAGAAGAACGTCAGGTAAGATATGACTTTTTAATAATTTATCCTAGACCAGGGGCCGGCAACCCTTTTCAGGGGATGGCCAAATCGTAAAACTGGACTTGGTCGGCGGGCCTGATGAGACGCTGGCACTCCTACTGGCAGTATTTATTTTTTAAACAACCTTTCAAATTGAAGGAATTTCGGAGCATCTGAGATCAACTGTCACCAATACATGAATTTATTTCGAACTGTATGAGTAGTAAGGTGTAATTTAGATTAAGCCAGTGGTCAATATGTATTTTCCAACGCAAGAAGCTGTATAATACATTGCGCGTCTACCATGACATATACTCCTCACATATAGTAACTTCATAAATGTTAATGATTATATACTATTAGCACAATAAAAATACAAAACATGAACGAATTAATTATATGTATCGTTTAATTTAATTTTTAATTGGTGCTGAACTTACTTCACCAATCACTGAATATGAGGCTGTAGATGTGTACTCGCAAGCCTTAGAGTACCCTCCAAATGTGCAGAAGTGAGTTTACTACGTGTCTTGCTCTTAGCAAAAATCACTTTGGTGAACAATTGTTCATTTAGGTATACGGCCTTCGGATAGTGCAATTATCATTCGAGCGTGATGCATTAGTCCGGGGAATTAGTCAGCTGGAACATAATGTTGGTAAAACGTAACTATCGCGACTTAAGTAAACTTGGTTTTCAATTGAGTGTTGCATTGCATATCGATCAGTTCCATTTGCAGGTGAACGGCAACACTTTCCACGATTACTGCAAACCAAGTTGCAAATAACGCAGAAGCCTTGTTTATTGGCGCGCAGATCTGCAAATCGAGTTTTGAATTATTCTCACAGCTGTCCAACAAAAGCAACATAGGTAGTGGCCTCATTAGGTTGACTTGCCGACAACGTTAAAAATTTCCATAATTGAATTGTTTGTGTTGTCGCACCTATAAACGAAACTTCACTTCAAATGCGGAAACATGTTCAAACAGTCTGTTGAATAACTGGAATCTGCCCTGGAATATTGGTTCGACATATTCATATGTTTTGAAATGTCTGCCAATAAGGCAAAATCTGACGACCACGCTGGGTGTGACAGGAAACAGAAAATATTATCTGGATTTCATCCAATAATATATTAGTATGGCATCAAACGAGGACTACGATAGAATAAAGCACTATACATCTCTACTCCCGATGACCAATATTACGAAAGATGGCTTAAAAAGCTAGTTATTAATCATCTGGTTGTTTTGATAATTAGGCGGTCAGTGACGGCCGAAACCAATGTGTAAGTGGTATAAAAGAGATATGGGAATGTTGATACTTTATAAATACTCTAAAATCCACAAATACTATAAACTCCAGAATAATGTCACTGGCCGGAGAGAAAGCCTTTCCTAGAAAAGGATAACATTGAGTGAGAGAGTGAGTGAGTGAGTAAGTAGGTGAGTAAAGATTAACTACATGGGAAAAAATAGATTTCAAAAGGGCGCTTTTTGGAATGAAAGGAAATTAATTTAATGATGTCCTCTATACTTACTGTTTAAAGTAATTTATCATGATGATGGCATAATGGCTATATTCAAGAAGGTAAAGTAATAACCAAGATAATTGAATCGCAAGTCTAATTTTGTAGATGATAGTTTGATGATCTATCTTGTGTTGTCTGAACAGAAACTCTGAAGAATCTTACATTATTTGTGCTAGCAATATGACAATGATTGATAGGATACCAAATATTGGAATGAAAAATATCTTGAAACCAATATTAAATCATGCTAAGTAACAAAGAATCACAGCCACGAATATTTAAGGTGTATATATTGGTGGTCGGCGTATCAATGGAGGATCAGTGTTGTATATGATGAGTTGATAAAATAATAGGAATCTTATTTGAAATATGAACGTTCAAAAGCAATTGTTTTAAAACTTTCTACCTGTGTTAACGAACGCAAAACTGCTGACACCTTAAGCCAAACTACAATAAATACAAACCCTTATCCATGTTTATCATTATAAAATAATCATTGTTTGTCTGTATCGTGGTCAATGATATAAAAAGAGATTGATATAAAAAGGTTCTTCTAGAAATAACATATAATCTTTCTAAATGATGCGCTTGTTTATTTTGTAAAGGTTGTGTTGGTATGTGTGTGTTTATATATATATATATATATATATATATATATGTGTGTGTGTGTGTGTGTGTGTGTGTGTGTGTGTGTGTGTGTGTGTGTGTGTGTGTGTGTGTGTGTGTGTGTTACATGCATATATGCGTATCTGGTCTATTCATCAGCCTGTGGGAACCAGCTAATTCGCTTTTCGTACGCGACAAATATGTCACGACCACAGGAAAGCGGCTACATGCAGGCTACGCACAAAAGCGGAAGCACGTAAACATACCATTTGACACCCCAGTTCGCAGTAAACAAAAAGTGTGTGTGGTTCAATGGCGACGTAACACATAATATGATAATTGCTTTGACACTACAGTTTACATTCAACAGTAATTTGCTGTGGTCCAACATAAACCTGTATATAAAACATTTCGACACCTCAGATGCTGACCTCAGCTTTATTCTGGGTTCAAATAACTAAATAAATCCTACCTATATGAACCATAAATATCGATACAGGCCTGACTAGCCTGGACTCGAAGTTTTTCTCTAACCTAAGTGAAAGGTTGAACCTTTTAAAAGGCCTCGGCGTGTTAACCAACATTACAGTTTGTTGACCATATGGAAGCAGTGAAGTGATTTAGCTAAAAACGCAGAGTAGCAATACTGCACAATGGATTATATTATACGACTGGAATGAAATATCGTCTCAAACCTGAGTAAATGTACTCGAACCTAACAGCTAATCCTCATACATTTCCGTTCATCACTAAGTGAACGTTCATCCGCGCCTAATTTATCGTCCCTGAATCACAGTAATGTGAGGTTGGATCTAAATTAAAGCACCTATCCGCTTGATCTATTTCATATCTAGTCGTCAACGGCGGGTTTCAGGCAGATTTCCGATATTGCGAACGAAACGTAAGAATTGTGATAGGTATACATTCAACAATTTGCCAATGCCACCGCTCGGGACGCAATGAAGTGTTTCTATTCCTGAGTCAGGAGTACTAGATACTTAAGAGCGAATTATATTTCTGAGTTAGGAGTACACGATGCTTTAAGAGCGTACTGTGCCTGCTAGAGTCATTTAAATGCTGGATAACCAGATGCGAAACTCTAAACGGCGTCCCTTCAAAGACGCAAATAGTGCAAGGAATATACAGCTCTAGATCACCTTTTCTCAGGATGTCCGAACTTGGAAACATACAGTCTCCACGCACTGAACTTCTCAGCCACGGCTTAATATGCTTTGTGATATTTGCTGGAGGGTTAAATACCTCATACGCATACAAATCCAATAAATACTATGACATATTGGTCACTAATATAAATTGTTCATTTGTGCTAAAACATACGGTTATGACGGAATGTCCATGCTTTATATTAATATTTTCAAACAACACCTGATGTGAGCTAGACAAACAGACAAATATGACAAGCAGTCTAAAGTTAGGCTTGAATACCATAATACAGACTGGACATAACTGCATCTAGGTAAAGATAATTATATTCCCACACGCTATTAAGGAGAATTATATATACAACTAAAGTTGTTATAAAAAAAACACAACACCTATGCGAGCTGGGCTCAATGCCACCGCTCAATATGCGATGCAGTGTATATGTTCATGAGTCAGTAGTAACTCTGATGATTTAAGAGCGTACTGTGCCTGCTATAGTCATTTAAATGCTGGATACAGTCAACAGAATATTTTGTCCAGGTATATGTTACTGATGGCAACTAACCAGAACTTTACCATCGTAATTAATTACTAATTAGTAACAGATAGGCTATAAGTGGAAAACCTGATACTTGATAGATGTGTATTGACATTAATGAACTAAAGGTAGTTTGTTTATAAGTGATAATATGAGAAATAGAGAGATGTTTGTCCTAAAAGGTAGATAAAGCATTAAGGAACGATATACTAAAACCCAATATATTTCGCTGAGATATATGGGTATAGTGGTATGTTATATGTTTGGGTATTTTGGGTGAACGTTTATATGTTTATGATTCCTTTGGAAAATTAAAAGAAAGCTTGAAATTTAAACACCAGAGAGACATCCAGTAACATTAGCGTCAGATTTCTATGACAACACTTTGTCAACGACATAAGTGATATACCTAACATGCGTCATAACCGACTTTGTGTCTGACTGTGTGAGCATTTCTGATGCTCAAACTACTATCTAGTCCCGTTGATTGTGCTATAAATAATAATCACTTTCTAAAAACAGACTTTTATTCTAGATCGATCAGATAAATGAAACAATAGTCAAATACAATAAAGACAAAAAGTTATAATATTCTAATATTTTGTTAAGATGTATAAATACTTACTTTTGTTGAAAATACATCTATTCAGCTCTAATTAAGTGTAATGCTATTTCTATATATTCTATAATCAATTACAGAAAAGATCAATAAAAAAACTAAATTTAATTATTATGTACCATCAATTTAAACATTCTCAATGAGAGTCGTCAAATAATTAAATTTTTTATAATTATTTAAGCCGTCAAATTTTCAAATAGTTTATGACTTTTTTATGAAATGTATATCAGCTGTTAGTTAATGTTATAATTTTAATAAACATTACTTTATTAAACTATTATTTATTACATATTTATTTCATATAACCGATCCTGATATTAGATATAATCTTGTGAACAAATTAAATCCTGTACAACTCTGTTGTAGGTCGTCTTTGACCAAGTTCTGTCTGAGTTCTGGGGATATTTCAGGCACAAGAAGCTAACGTTATTCCATTAACTGAATCAAACCTCGGACGACGGTGATGGCAGGTAATAATTCTAGTATATCGTTCATTGTCCCTTCGGATGACTTAATGAAGGGAACAAGATGGAGTATTTGAAATCGGACAGGACACATTATTTCATGAAGTTGAAGATTTCTTGAGTCGCACATTGGGCAAGTGACCGGGTTACTTAACAAGGTTCCTCATTGCCAATAAAGGAAACATGTGATAAACGTATCTTATTTGATCAAACGATGATGAGTTAGTCAGGTATGGGATGATGTAAATTTGTAATAATCGTTTTACCCTAACGTTATCAAATTATTTCGAGGTAGCGTCTATTATGGAGCTGGAATTTAAACATATATTTTATTAGAAACAGGACTCGCCCATAGTCAGCAGAGTACGGGTACATGAAACTTAAAGGTTACAGTTGGAATCGACATCAGTTTCCAGAGTTTGTAGGATCCCCAGGAAAACCACATTAGCTCAAATATCTACGGTGTGACCAATATCGAGAATAAAAAAGAAACACCTATCACTCCCAAACTCGCCCACACCAATTAACTCTCATTGCTTATTTTATTATGCCAAAAACGACTGTAAAATAGCTGTAACGTTCATTTATTATCTGGCAGAGTTGAAGGTCATTGCGGTATCCTAACATAATAAACTTTGGTATTTTAAAGGTAAACTGTATCGAGAGATACTAATTGTCTGTTGACATATTATCTGATGATAAAACGAACCGAGTTAATGCTGGAAAAAAAATAGAATACACGTTCCAGCATGAACAGTTCTCGATTTCTGTTCAATGGCAACATCAGCGCCTACTGGCACATGCCTCTCTCTCTCTCTCTCTCTCTCTTTCTCTCTCTTTCTCTCTCTTTCTATCTCTATATATATCTATCTATCTATCTCTATCTATCTATCTATCTCTATCACTCACTCACTCACTCAGTCAGTCAGTCAGTCACTCACTCTCTCTCTCTCTATCCCTCTCTATCTCACACACATACACAGACACACACACACACACACTCTCTCTCTCTCTCTCTCTCTCTCTCTATATATATATATATATATATATATATATATATATATATATATATATATATATACAAACAAACACACACACACATCATATTGACCTCAGCCTGATCGCTCGATATATATATATATATAGACACACAAACATATAAAAAAAATTATGCCCAAAAAGGCAAAGGTACAAGTGAAAATGTTCCTAATTGAAATAAGCATTTTACAAATTATCTAAAAATAAACTAATCTAATAACATGTTCCTTGAACCAGTTGATTAAGTACAAATTATGGAAATTGTAAATAAATTCAAACATTTGACGTTATTAGTCACTCTATTATCTTTTAAAAAAAAAGGAACACTGTGGGTTAGGGAGCAACATTAATAACTGGTTGGTTAATTACCGTACAAATAGACAGCAATTTTTTCAAATTGGAAAGAGTCAGTCAAAAGTTTGCAAAATGGATTATGGTGTCCCACAGGGATCAGGTTTAGGGCCTCTCTTGTATCTATTGTATGTAAATGACATTGTTCAATGTACCAATGGCAATATATTATCATTTTCAGACGACACCACATTGTTTCTATCTGATTCTGAGCCCTGATTATTATTGGAAAAGGAAATCATTGAAGCCAACAAATTATTTAACTGGTTTGGCGCTAGAAGACTGTCACTTAATCCCCAAAAGACCCAATTCATATAATAATTAAGCCATCAAACGCTAAATTTGAGTTTAGTGGTCTGGTATAAGGAGGAAAGCACAAAGTTTCTTGTTGTACTATTTGATGGATCAGTTGCATGGAAATATCATATAAATCACATAAATAACAAATCTCAAAATCATATTGGTATGTAGAAATGTAAATCAATTGAGTCTTAAACGTGCTATTGTATTGAAGAAAAAAAAACGATCAAACAGAATCATATGTTAGGTACAGAATAACAGTTAGGTACAGTATAACTGTTAGGTACAGTATAAAGTTAGGTACAGTATAACAGTTAGGTACAGTATAACTGATAGGTACAGTATAACAGTTAGGTACAGTATAACTGTTAGGTACAGTATAACAGTTAGGTACAGTATAACAGTTAGGTACAATATAACTGTTAGGTACAGTATAACAGTTAGGTACAGTATAACTGTTAGGTACAGTATAACAGTTAGGTAAAGTATAACTGTTAGGTACAGTATAACAGTTAGGTACAGTATAACAGTTAGGTACAGTATAACTGTTAGGTACAGTATAACAGTTAGGTACAGTATAACTGTTAGGTACAGTATAACTGTTAGGTACAGTAAAACAGTTAGGTACAGTATAACAGTTAGGTACAGTATAACAGTTAGGTAAAGTATAACAGTTAGGTACAGTATAACTGTTAGGTACAGTATAACAGTTAGGTACAGTATAACTGTTAGATACAGTATAACTGTTAGGTACAGTATAACTGTTAGGTACAGTATAACTGTTAGGTACAGTAAAACAGTTAGGTACAGTATAACAGTTAGGTACAGTATAACAGTTAGGTAAAGTATAACAGTTAGGTACAGTATAACTGTTAGGTACAGTATAACAGTTAGGTACAGTATAACTGTTAGGTACAGTATAACTGTTAGGTACAGTATAACTGTTAGATACAGTATAACTGTTAGGTACAGTATAACTGTTAGGTACAGTATAACAGTTAGGTACAGTATAACTGTTAGGTACAGTATAACTGTTAGGTACAGTATAACTGTTAGGTACAGTATAACTGTTAGGTACAGTATAACAGTTAGGTACAGTATAACAGTTAGGTACAGTATAACTGTTAGGTACAGTATAACTGTTAGGTACAGTATAACAGTTAGGTACAGTATAACATTTAGGTACAGTATAACTGTTAGGTACAGTATAACAGTTAGGTACAGTATAACAGTTAGGTAAAGTATAACAGTTAGGTACAGTATAACTGTTAGGTACAGTATAACTGTTAGGTACAGTATAACTGTTAGGTACAGTATAACTGTTAGGTACAGTATAACTGTTAGGTACAGTATAACAGTTAGGTACAGTAAAACAGTTAGGTACAGTATAACAGTTAGGTACAGTATAACTGTTAGGTACTGTATAACAGCCATTCTGAACCAATATTTAAAAAAAACTTTATATTATATTGTTATATAATGTCTTAGTATTGATTATGAATATTACCAATTGTATTCAAAATTGAGGTTTAATTAACTCTAAACTCTCTATTTTCTGCTGGTCTGGTTATTGTATTGTAACACAAACAGTGATTTAACTTTCGGTCATGTCTCCTACCTGGGTCAGTCATCCACTCCGCCTTCAGATAATCTCCTATTTTTTGTATATATCTATTAATGTTTGGGGGTAGGGGAGGGTGGGCCTGGAGGAAGACAGCAATAGCAATCCTGGTTCCTCAGTTCACATTGTAGATTAATCATTAATAATTTTAATATTATAATTTCTTGTATAATTGTTATGTGAACTGAGCAAATCCATCTATCTACCTGTGTTATGGTTACTCTGTATAATCAGCTAATATGCATATTACTAGAAATAGTCAGGACATACGTGAATTGCTAACTGAGAATTAATACACATTACCTAAAGCCTTCCGTTAATATGCATATTATCTAATTATACAGATTAACTGTAGCATATACATAAATACATCCACAGGCCGAAACTCATTTTCTTAATTAATACAGTTACCCAAAAGACAGCTAACCGTGAACATTACATCTGTCATATACTAGCAATTTCGTCACCAAGCTAAAATGACATGGTGGAAATCATATATTTTCCTTTCGTGTCTGTTTTTTGTCTGCTTATAAACTGTACTAGAGAGCTAATGAATTGCAACTATCGTTATCTTTCAAGGGTTTTATAAGTGATACAAATAAAGATGGCAGGTCACTTCGATACACCAATGACACCTTCATATTTCTGTTAAATAATGCCATCATGTCCTCTTTATCTTGTAAACTATAAGGTATATCTGTATGCTTATATTATCTCGCCAGTATATGGCTAATTGAAGAATTTAACTTTAAAGAATAATAGTATACAGATTTATCTTATTCTAGGGTCATTGGTAGTGTTGAAGTACCTGCTAATGTCATTTCTGGGAACTATTTGACATAACGTATAAATAATTTATTAAGGAATCATTACAAGCTTGGTTAGTTCACGAAACCTACCTTTATAAGATGCTTTCCTTCATTAACAGATAAATGTGAAACATATTTTAAATTTCGCGACATTGATGAGATATTTTCATTTAAGTTTGAAATTAGTCGGATGTTTCTCCTTTTAACTTGTTTGCTTTGAATGTAACAACAATATGTATCAGCCTACTTATGCATATTTAATAGAAGTAACATTAATCTAAACTATATCTACTTTTGCTAAGATTATCCAGATCTTCTTTCTTCCTGTTCTAGTTCATTTCAATAGCCAACATTGCCAAGAAGATGACAATGTGAACAGTTCCGTGTCATAAATATTCAAGATTCCTTTGTTTATATATCCGTGTTTTGTCATTTCACGTGCTTCAGTAATACTTACGGTACTGTTTGCTCCTCTGTTAATGGAAGAATACAGAAACGTGTGTTAAGAGCGATATCTTAATATTGTGACTGATATAATAAGTGTAGATTAGGAATGGATTGGCATTGCTAAATTGTATTCTGTGTTAATCAATTAATATTAGTATTATACTGCCCTAAGCCATCTCATACTTATAACATATTCTAAATTAAAATGATATTATTTAGCCTCCAAGCTATTCACAAGTACACGTGTTGATAAAAAGAAGAATAATTGTAAGAAACAACTTCTATAAACTCTGTTCATCTTAAATTGTCCTCAGCTCATGTCAATAGTGACATCTGAAAGGTAGATGATAATCAACTAGGCTATCTTATCGGCTGTATCATGTCATCCGTAACAGCTTACAGCCCGTTTGATCTACATACCTTTCAGACTCCTGTGTCTCCTATAAATAGGAGGACAATGTGTCTGTTGCATTCATATAAACACACCTCTAGACTGCACAAGGTTTTCATAGATTATGTGGTCATTTTCTCATCCAAATTATGACATTAATGTATGATAGTGTTAATGAGAGTTAAAATAAATGTGTAATTTCGGTAGGTGACTGAAAACAGAAGTGACAACTTATGTAACTTTTCACATTTCTAATGATGTGAAACATGGATCACCTGTGAGGCAATTTACTTAACACTTTCAGTCACAGACAGTGAATATAAGCAGGGAGTGAGTGGGTAAATGAGTGAGCGATAGCAAGGTTAGTATCTTTAAGCACTTATATCCCATAGAATTAAGACGAAGTCAACGTGGTGGGGAATTTTAATATCAATGGCTCAAGCCACACTAAGGTAAGTATAAGTAATGACTTGTATGCGGTACACGTGTGTCTGTCTATATGAACTTGTTCGCGATTTTGTTTGAATATATGTCATTGTAAGAGATTATGAATTGAAGCATCATTTTTATGATTGTTTTAATTAAGTGTATAATAGGTGTGAGTTTATGCAGTTACATATCAATCGGTGCATGTTTCCTGTGTGTGTGTGTGTATGTATGTATGTATGTATGTATGTATGTTTGTACGTACGTATGTATGTGTGTGTGCGTGCGTGTGCGAGCACGTACACTAAGCTATGGATCAGATTCACCCTATTCTCTTCTACCTTAACAAAGTATCCTCATATATATATGATATATATATTATATATATATATATATATATATATATATATATATATCAATAGCACACTTTGCACTGATGTAAACAATATCTACCCCATGATAATTGTTCTCAGCTTTAATGGAATATTTGTATGGCAGCTGTGAATGTACATTATATATATACATATATATACATATATATACATGTGTGTGTGTGTGTGTGTGTGTGTGTGTGTGTGTGTGTGTGTGTGTGTGTGTTTTAGGGTACATAGTAAGAGGCAACAGGCACAGAGCATCAACATATCTAAACCTCCTTCGAAACCTACCTCCATAAATCTAAATACAACTATACATACATTAATCTAAATATTAAATGTTCAATACCTCCACATATTGATAAATGTGTGCGTATACCTAAGCATGTGTCTGGTCTACTCATCAGCCTGTGGGAACCAGCTAATTCGCTTTTCGTACGCGACAAATATGTCACGCCCACAGGAAAGCGGCTACATGCAGGCTACGTACAAAAAGCGGAAGCACGTAAAAACATACCATTTGATACCACAGCTCGCAACAAACACGTGCGTGTGGTTCAATGGTGACTTGCTACATACATATCATAAACTATTTTGACACCACAGTTTACATTCAACAGTAATTTTCTGTGGTCCAAAAGAAACCTGTATATAAAGCATTTCGACACCTCAGATGCTGACCTCAGCTTTATTCTGGGTTCGAATAGCTGAATAAATCCTACCTATATGAACCGTGTATCAATACACGTCCGACTGGTCTGGCGTCGAAGTTCTTCTCTAACCTAAGTGAAAATTCAAGCTCTATATATAGCCTCAGCGTGTTAACAAACATTACAGTTTGTTCATAACAAAGAGAATGTACACTAACTCAGTATGGACTCACTGAAGTTATTTAACTAAAAGAAAAACAAAGTAGCAATACCGCACAATGGATTATTACTGGACTAGAACGAAATATCGTCTCAAACCTGAGTAAATACTATGATTTACTCGAACCTAACAGCTAACCCTCATACGTTTCCGTTCATCACTAAGGAAAAACACACACACACACACACACACACACACACACACACACACACACACACACACACATATATATATATATATATATATATATATATATATATATATATATATATATATATATATATATATATATAGACACACAATGCTCAATATTAAATTCCCCGAAAACCCAGTTTGCAAGTACATTACCTCACTTATATAGAAGGAAGCCTAACACCAACACCAATGTCAACATGACATGCTGGTATTTTATTTATAGTTTATTTCACCTTGACATTTAAGCCTACAAAGACATTACCTAATACATGAGAAAGCTAACAAAATGTCAACTGCTACGTTTTATAAACCACAAAATAACGATCACTGGTCACCTCAATACGCTAGCAATAAATTTGATAAGATTGTTATATAATACATTCTAGTTCTCCTTGTTTTTAAATAAATATCTGATCTACACTATAAGTTAAATCTAGGCCTCGTTACATATTTGTTTTCATTCTGCATATGACTTAAAGAAGAATCTATAATATTAAATATAATTATATAGACTTCTATTACACCAGTATCATTGGAAGTATGGAGGTTGTTGTTAATAGGCCAAGATCCCACCAGGTTTTACTTGTGTTATGTTTGCTAAATGGTATGTGAGCTGATTCTGGGTATAAATATCTGTAGAATACGAATATGTTAGTCTGCTAGAAATCCTCTTTGGCAGTTTTCTACAAATTGCGTGTTTTACTTGTGTACATTTCACTGAGTATAATTTCAAGTGAGCCTTATACAGTCATAATTTGACTGCAGTACATTGGCTACATACACAAATAAGATACCAGGTAAAAGCTTGTCGTTAGCCGGATCCAATAAAATATTGATGTTTTTATTTGACCTCAAAATAATGACAGCATAATGTGTACATATGTGCGCATTTTATCCTGGGATAAACATATGAGTCAATGAGCCTGTCCATCTTGGAGTGTATACTTATCTCCAATCATCATCGTCACCGTCCGATTCATCAGAACAGTACAAGAGTTCCCCATGTGACATTTCAGCATCTTCGTCATCTTCCGATACGATGACTGAATCAATTTTCATCCAAGATATGGCCACATAAGCTAACTGGATTTGGTCGTACATCATTTTGCCATAAAGATGCAACATAATTCGCTCTCTTCATTTTCTTTTTCAAAACAGAACGGCACTGTGGCATGCTGATTTGATTTACACCCTTAATTTTCCCCAGTGGACCGCCCCGCTATCTTAGTGCATATGTGTGTTGGAACATAACATGGCGGACAGTTTTAACACTGTGGATGTTGTGTTTTCCGTACAAGAAACACAAAATGCTCTATTTTCAGTAATTTCATTGCGTATTTTTGTGATTCCCGAGAATGGCAAATTCCGCAATGAATTGTTCATGTTTCACTATGATATCAAGGTGTCTTTGTTTTCCTTTGCTGATAAATGACACTGTGAAAAATAAATGATGTTGCAAACGCATGCAGTCCAGGAAGACCTTGTATGATGGTTGGATCCAAATAATCAACCAGCTTTAGGATACAAATATATCGCCCGATGTTGTTCCAACTGAGCCCAACATCCATCCATACGTTTGGGCAGTTGTGTGCCACACCCAAATAACACACCAGCAACACTAGTACGTCTGTGCCATTGTTTCTCTCTCACACTCACAGTCGAGGTGAAACATAAGTCGAATGTCGGCTTCTTCCTGTTGGCAATTTAGTGCGTCTGTGACTTCTCTTAATACTCGCCCATAATCTTTTCCTAACGTGTAGCACGCGCTATCCAGAACCATGATCAATGTATGATCTTTGAGAATGTTACCATATCGGTTCTGTATCCATGCACTAGCAAAGAACTGAAAGAATCCTAATTTGAAGGAACCTTCTTCTTGTCAATTTTGAGGCCCCTTTGTTCTGGACCTGTTACAGCAAACATTATTTCTGACCCCCGTTTGATCCGCTCGGCCTCCTTGATACTTGGAGCAATGTATGTGTTATACACAATATCAATGCGTGGTGACATCTGACACAATCGCCGGAGGAGTACTTCAGCTACCCCACCAAATGTAGCTGGAAGATTTAGCAATGTATGTACCAGGAACACCACATAGATTAATGTGACATCAATATATCCTGGTTTCTCATTTTCAACCATTCCTTCCAGCTTGTACAGAAGCTTGTGCAGACGATTGGCCTTGTCAGTTTTATTGATGCTGCCATCTACATGGGCCAACGCAAGTGAAATTGGGATAAGTGGATATTGAAAGACTTTCTCAACATCAATCCTTTCCAATGTGCTGATGTAAAGCTGCCTTCCAAATAGGTCCCTGGTCCTTTTCAGTTCGACTACTTTCTGATCCTTTGTGATGACGGTGTTCTTCCCAGCAGCAATTACAAAGTCCTGGATTTTCCTTCTGCTGGTGGGTTTCTCAAAACGTGTTTGGTCCACGAAAGCTTCCTCTGTGTAATGTGCATACAATTCCTGGCCTTTGGTGAGAAACCCCAAGGGATCATCCTTGATATCACTGGCTATGCTGGCACCAGTCGTGATGTTGTAGAGCGTTTCAAACGTATCCTGATCAAATGGATTCATGTTTTTTTTTTAATTACGTCAATGAACTTAGATAGATCTTATTGTGCTTTGGTGACTGTTTTATCGAGGAGACTTCCGACAATACAACTTCTGACAGCTCTAGTAATCACCCACCGCTGTCTTGCACCATATGAATGGTTGTACCAAGCAATTTCTATCAGTCTTATTGCAATATATGCATTCATTGTCTGCTCGAGGGTTATGACAATTTGATTTCGCGAATATTTGTTGGTTCGTTTCACAGATTTAAGGATTCTCGAACTCCAGGATGTATGTTGTCAATGTTCATCAAATGGTGATAATAACGGATCATCTATCGAACATTGTTGAAGCGATTTCCAGCGAAGAAGATTAGAAACATTTGCCCCAAGGCAAAAATTAACAGCTGCAGGTTATTCGTTCTGTATACTCGACTGAATCGTAGGAATAAATGCATAAGTCCAATATACAAGATCCAGAACTTAACCGTGCTTCGATTATCACCACTGGGGGTTAGTAATGTGTACTCTGTATACCTTTACGTGATCAGCATGTAATCATTGCTTCCTTCTATACCATGAAATGCACGAGGAGCCAGGCTATATCTGGAAGATGCTACTGCAGACATAACATTTTCAGACAATGGGCTAGTGTCTTCAAGAAATATTTGGAAGCGGAGAGCTTAGAGAGCTGCCAGTAGTAGAGGATGACGCTGTTTACACCTGCAGTTATATATCTTTAAACAGGTGTTATGTGTATGTCATCAAATGAATGTTAAGCGCAGACTAAATTATGCACTTTAACAGATAAAGTGTATATGTTGCTTCCTCTCTACTGACCGATTACAGATTTGTTTTCATATATAAATCCGCTTAGTGATCCAGATGCAAGTACTCCTGTTTCTGTGAATATCTGCGGCCCTCCAGAGCAACCGAGGAAGTATCTCAGTGTACCGAAGTGTGCAAGCACAATGTGTAAGAGTCCAAAGGAGAAGAAGACGTTGTTGTAAGTGGGAGCCTCAGAAGCTTGTATTTGTAAAGCTGGTTTAGCTATAGCCAAGTCGTAATGGACGATGATGAATTCCTCTCTGCATTCGTGAGCCAAATCCTGAGAATAACGTAGCTTTTCTACCGCTACAACTAGCTGCGTAGGCGGGAGATACAAGTTATCCATATGGGAATTGAGAATCGCGTAAAATCTCCGAAATAGCGATATTTCACAACTACATATGTAGTCTTTTAGTTTTTACTCTGCATAATATAAGCCACTATGAACATTTGCTTTCGAACTTAATATGCCAAAATTATATAAGATTATGATTTGTCAGGAAGATAATATTTTAATTGTATGAGGCGGTTTGGCATAATGTATAAATACCAGACTTACAAACTATATATTTTAATAGAAAGAAAAAACTAATAAACAATGTATTTAAATGTGTTCATCTTAGCTTGTTTCAGCACGTGTCAAGCGTACCATTATCTCCACTAATGGTGGTAGTTCACTGAACTCCCTTGTCAGCGGTAATATTTGATTCGTACCAGTTGACAGCTCGTATTTGACCAACATGCCACTGGTGTTGTGCCGTGCCTCCAATACGAAAAGCTTTTAAATGCCTCCGTCCCTTCTAAGTCAAAGGACAACTTGTCGGCTTTATAAATATTCATTTGGTATAAATGCAGATGTACTCTGGTCCAGGTCGCTATAAATCATGTTTTCATTTTCTCACCCCAAATAATACATCAAAGTATAATGGTATTGGTAACAACCACAATAAGCATATAATCTCAGTATGTGTGTATGTGTGTTCGTGCGTGAGTGTGTGCGTGTGTGTGTGTGCGTGTGTGTTAGCTTTCTCATGTATTAGGTAATGTCTTTGTAAGCAGACATGAAAGGAAAATTATGGCTTAAATGTCAAGGTGAAATAAACTATAAATAAAATACCAGCATGTCATATTGACATTGGTGTTGGTGTTAGGCTTCTTTCTATAAGACTGAGGTAATGTACTTGGCAAACTGGGTTTTCGGGGAATATTGAGTATGTGTGTCTATATATATATATATATATATATATATATATATATATATATATATATATATATATATATATATATATGTCTGTGTGTGTGTGTGTGTATGTATATATATATATATATATATATATATGTGTGTGTGTGTATGTGTGTGTGTGTGTGTGTGTGTGTGTGTGTATGTGTGTGTGTGTGTGTGTGTGTGTGTGTGTGTCTGTATGTGTATGTGTGTCTGTATGTGTGTGCGTTAGGCGACCCGCGTTCTGTTATACAGTTGTAAAGAAATATCTGTCTTCGATAGCCTCATATCATCTAGCCATTTTGTTGTCTTAGCTTTGAAGTAAACAATATTCAAGTCAGCATGGTTCTTCTGACCTCGATTAGAATAGGCTTATGGCTTGAATGCTAAATTAACATAACATGGATGAATCGTCTATTACATTAAAATTATGAGGCTTAATAAATATAGTATTGATATGTTACTCCCGACTCATTAGCATGCTGTTTAAATTCGAGATGAAGGGAATGTGTATAAATAATCAGCGTCAAATATATAAAAGTGAGATCCGTCTAATGAAAGGGCGTAATCAATTACCTGATGTAACCTATTATTGTGATCATGTCAGTTTATCATTATGGGCAGTCCGCCAAACTGACAGCTGTATCAGTGACTCAATTGATGAAGTACAAATTCAGATCTAGGAGCATCGGAAAAATGATGTAAGTGTCTAAGGAGATAAACTTATATTTCTAAACTGATTGGAGAAGTAATGGTTTCTTACCTACAGGCATCTCACTGATCGGCTTAATGTAGGAACCATATTTCACAACCAACAATTTTGAAGAGAACAAATAACGTTTTGCGTCATCTGGACAAGGAATGTTTACTGCTTCAGGATAAGTCTAATAAAAGCGATATTTAAGGCATGTATCTTATTAACATGTCTGTGTCTTAACTGTAGATATGTTTTTCCCTCCGGGTTCTTGATTTTCATCATTGTTATAGTCTACTGATACAGCTTCACGTTTTAATGTTTTAGCAATATATATAATATAAATACGGCCGAAATGGCAGTTTTTAACGTGGCTGGCAACCTCAAATGAGGGAGACGCACATGGTATGTAATGCATAGCTTCCCCACGGAAACTATTTCTAAATAAAGTTCGGTGGGAACAAAACTTCTCCTACTATAGTGCCACGGCGTAGGCGCGAACCTGAGACCTCCCACACATAATGACCATAGCCATAGTTAAATAATATCACGCTCTATCCATGAGGCCAAAGAGGCGCAATGTATGTGTTATTTAAACATGATTGTGTAAACAATACGAAATTGTATATGCATATATATAGATTACAAGGATTTCAGGATACAATTCTCAGCCATACAATAATGATATTAAAGCTTCAGTCTCCTTTAATTATGTAAAATTGAAACCAAAACATTCCAATGTTCTCGTGTGGACCCAAATACTTGTTGGTATATATGTGTCTTTAAGTCTTACTTACTGTTACATACCTATATCTTACCAAATACACCTTTTATATCTTTCAGAGATAAGGCCAAGGCCATAAAATAATCTGTTATATAAGTAAGGTTAATACACCTGTTTCAAACATCATGCTTGGGGATGTAAACTTGTTACATTATTGCTCACAAATAAACCAGATTTGTATATACGAAACTGAATATGTTTAAATGTATATATATATATATATATATATATATATATATATATATATATATATATATATATATATATATATATATATATATAGAAAGAGAGAGAGAGAGAGGGGAGCAGAGGAGACTTTATAGAAGTCCTGATTATGAAACTCCGACCAGTTCTAAACAACTGAAACAATGGCTGAAGATCAAGAGAAAGCGAAAATGTGTCACTTCTGTCCTTTGATAATTAAATAACCAAATAACAACAGGTCGTTACGGTAGAACGTTAGTTAGAACTAGTGCTACTAATCTCCAGGTTATAGACTCGAATCTGGCTCATAGCCGTTCTTATGTAGATTGCTTCATTAAAGAGTAGTATCGCGGATATTTTATTATTATTATTATTATTATTATTATTATTATTATTATTATTATTATTATTATTATTATTAGATAACTCTATTCGGCAACAACAACAAAAATTGAATATAGGATCTAGTAAAATATTTTACATAACTAAAATTAATTAACCTGTAAAGACACTTAGATCAATTAACACTGGTCTTTCGTGGAAATATTATGAACTGATACCTTCAGGAATTGTAACATGTTAGAATTTAGAATTCCAAGTTGAATACCATTATAACGTTTTACGAAGATAAAATATTGATTATGAATGACGTCTTCTCTTTGTATTTTACTTAGTTTAGAGTATGCGCTATTTTAATATAAAATGTAAATTATTTTTACGTTTAGTATTCCGTATTTGTAAATCTTTTTGTGTTCCCGCAGCATTTTTCTCTCTCCTTTATTTATGCGTTTTCTAGAAATCCAATAAACCTTTATAGCACAACTAATATAATTTCTGTAACAGGAAGCGTATCCTATTTCTACACACAACTGTCTTTCAGACTTCGTCAATTGTAATTAAATTATCATCTAATGGAATTATATCTTCGTTATTAAAGGTACAGCAATCCAAGTAACTAGATATAATAACGAGTCATATCTAGATTTATGTAATTATGGATTTCCATTAAGCATTTAACAAACAAATTAATATTATTTGAACGACTATAACTTTTGTATATCAAATTGCAATGTCTTATTCAATGTTCAGAAAAACCCTAATTTGATATTTACTTTAATCATTTTAAAAGCTAAGTAATTTATACAAGAATCATTTGTATAAAATCAATGTCGACATATCATGAGATCTATCCTTTTACTAATAGTTATCAGAGAATATATCCATCGATTTAGCCAAAATTAATTGTCAACCTCTTCCCCAATTTGCTTTTGTATATCGTCAAATTTAGTTTTATTTATTTTAACTCCAACTCTAGCAGTTATGTAAAACTCTGCGATAACAGGTACATCTATAAATAAATTAATATTAAATATGCCTTTAATTACAATTCTGTCAAGTCTTACAAGTCATCAAAAAGCTTAAAAATAATAACTATAATGCATTCATTGTTTGTTTTATATTAGAGGTTTAGAAGAAATATTATACTGCCATTTTCTATCATTCATATTATGAAAAAATACTAAATTACTAAATTGAGCAACCCCCCCCCCCAAAAAAAAAACAAACATAGGAGGATTTTATTTCATAATGTTATATATTGTAGAAGACATATAGCCAATAAATACTAATTAAATCAATTTTTTGAATGTAAAGATATATACTAAGTGACAATATAATATAATATAACATAACATGCAGTGACCAGTCGTGACATGATATTATGTAGCGTACTATGTCGTGACGTAAGGTGATACAATATAATGTAATATAACATAACATAATATAAAATTAGATAATTTAGTGTAATAATAATAATAAAAATAATAATAGTAATAATAATAATAATAATCTGGTTCATAGTTCACCGACACATTGTATACATAAATAGACAAATACAATAGCTTTTATCAATCATGAATAGTTTTATGAAGTTGGTTTTAGGAACGGTACAAAAAACATTCCTGATTTGTTACAAGTTTAATATAATTGGACAATTCAATCCACAACCAAAGTACTAATCCTTGGAAATATTTATCTTCATACCTTGGTGTATTCCTTGTTGATACCCTCAAAACCGACCAAATCTCAGATCACAGCAGCCTCATATAACTGTTGATAAATGTTCCCTATGGCGCGAGAATTATAATGGATGTGCAGCACAGTTATATACTTGCTGTAGACAGCTTGTCAGGAAGCGAGATACATCATATAACAATGAACTGGGGTAAAATTATAAATGTTTGGATTAAAGTATTGGATGTTTGATTATTTATGCACAAATTAATAAGTCTTATGCTCGTTTTTGGAGAATAGCAGGCTTCAGATTTAGAATTTACTTGTTTCTCCATTTTAAGAAGATTATTTAATACACGGCCTATAATTCTTATAGACAAGGAAATTATATAACTGGATCCTTCCTTAACACGAAAGTTCTCAGGTTTCTTCACATTTTGATCATATGAAAACACAATAAATTCGCTTTATCCTTGTTCAAATTCAATATGTTTCTGTTCATCAAAACAGTTGTATCTGCCATAGAAATCGCAATTTGACACGAAATATCAGCCCATTTATTATCATGCTTGTATCCCTGGCTATCATCGGCATATTAATAGTATTTAACTTTAAGCCGTTTGGATAGAAATATATTCGTTAAAGATAAGGTAAAATATATATGTCAATATATATTTATTCTTCATCTAATGCATACTCGTACATATCCTAGAAGGCTACTAAAAGGGGGAGAAATGTATATGGCTTTTTTGTTCCCCAATGTCGTCAAAGTAGACTCATTCATTCACTTACTCAATCATTTAGAGAAAGGTGCATATGCTTTTTTACGGGCACAAGCTTTTTAAAGTGTGAGAATATTGAGAAGCTTTGTTAGGATAATAATATTTGAAATCAAATAACAAAAAGAAATTAGACGATCACACAAACTGTCGCAGGACCGCACTCGCACACACACACATATATATATATATATATATATGTATATATATATATACACGCACACACACACACATACACACACGCATATATATATATATATATATATATATCCAGATGTGATGTGATTGAGGTGAGGTGGTTAAGAGGCTCATTATTATAATAATATATCAACTGTGCTATGTCTTTCTATATTTAAGAAATACCGAATATTATCAAATACCTAAATCTCCTACTACAAGAATATAAGCTGTTCGTTGAAAGATTATATTTAGTTTAACCTTGCAACATAAAACTGAGATCACATACATAGTACGAATTTTAGCTGTGTTTTCGTAAATTGTGTGTGCGTGACAGCATACGTAGATACGCAAGTGTGTATTGGGGATGGGTGTGCGCTTGCGTGTGTGTATGTGTGTGTGTACGGGAGCGCGAGCGTGCGCGTGTGTGTGTGTTTTAAGATATTCAACACATACATCCTTTAAAACCGATACATCCATTAATCTATACATAATTAAATCAAGTAAAATCGTACACCTCCACATATCTATACATATCTAGACCTACATTTGTCTGGGCTGCTCATCAACTGATCCGCTTTTCTTACGTGACAAATATGTCACGCCCACGGGGAAGCGGTTGTATGTAGGCTTCGCACAAAAGGTGGAAGAAAAGAAATAGTACCACTTGACACCACGGTTCGCAGCAGTTAGCAACGCGAGCATGTGGTTCAATAGTAGGTTAATACATATACAAGATAACTACTTTGACACCACAGTTTACATTCAGCTGTACTTTGTTGTGGCTCAAAGGTAACCTATACATAATGACATTAAGACGGCACAGATCCTGATCAAATAGCTAAACGAATCCTACCTATATCAACCGAACGGACAGAGGTCCGATGGATCCGGCGTCACAGAGTAGTTGTGTGATCAGGGTCGAAATATAAGCCTCTTAGCCACATAGCAGTTTCAGTTGAGTACATGATAAAGTTGTGTTGTGTACACTATCTATATTTGGACGCAGTGGTGTGACTAAGCAAAAAATAAAGGAGCAATACTGAAAAATTGATTATTACTGAACTAGAACGAAATATCGTCTCAATTCTGAGTAAATATTATGATTTACCCAAACCTAACAGCTAATCCTCATAGCTGTTCATCACTTAGTGAACGTTTATCCACGCCTAACGTAGCGTTCTTAGGTATATATAATTAGGATTACTGGGATCTAAATTGAAGCGCCTATCCGCTTGATCTATTTGACCTATAATCAAGAACACCAGATTGTAGGCAGCTCTCCAATATTTCGAATGGTACGTCGGGATAATACTAGCAATGCAATCAACAATCAACATGGGTTGTAAAAGAAATCGAGGAATGCAACGAAAGAGGTGGATAGATAAACTACAACAGAACTGGGGGGAACGTGAACTAGTACAGAAGAGCAAGAAACCGAGACCTTTCGGGGCTACATGCTAAGGCTTTCATTCTGCAGTGGACTGGCCATGGCTGAAGATGGTGCGCCTCCGTGGAATTTCGGTAGCGTGTTGGACCACAGATCACTACTACCGGTGTTCGAATCTTGGCATGGGTGTATCTGAAGCTTGTTTCATCTTCGACTTCGTTTCATTAACTTTGGAGGTCGCTCGGCCCATTTAACCTACCATGTGCACAAAAGTGAACATCAGTAAACCCATCAAACAGGAGTGTGTGTTTTTGGGTGCGCGTGTGATACTCCTTTTATGATGGTGTTCTATATAGTCTGCCATCTTTACTCTACAACACTTTGTGACTGTTATATATATTACCTTAAGGATTAATTAACAATTTATTGAGCAGGATTGTCACCAGGATTTATCAAAATACTGCACTTGTTTCTTATCACCCACATACACTACAGCGTATATAAAGGTGACCATAAAACATGTCCTGTTTTACCATAGTGAATTACCTGCTTCACTTGCCTATTTCGGACAGAATACGTCGAATTATCAATGTATCATCTTCAAAATTAGTCTAGCCATTACATTATCTGTATCTTCGCCTTCCTACATTAAAATTCGGCAATAATAATATCCATATTGTCAATCATACTGATGGATTATTGTCAAAGGTAAGAACTGATTGAATATATTAAACTAATTTCTAAGCTTAATATTGATCTTCTCGTTCTAATTGAACGTTAGCCTTCGAGTGGGTTTTGTGGACACAGATAATGTTTGGTAACTTTAGTACGGGTTTACTTTTTAGTTATTGATAAATATAACTCGATGTATTGTATTTAAGACTAATTATATCTGACTAAATGAAGACCTGTAAACAATATTACTAAGTGCTTTATTTCTTTGCCTCGCTTCATTACCCTCGGGGGTCATTTTAGCCTACCATGCTAACATCTGGCAACGTCTCCCAGTGAAATTCTGCTTAAAAGTGTATTATAAGTCAGTTCTGTAAACAATTATCATGACTTAGTATTTATATACAACTAAATCAAACAATATCAAGCACCTGCCAATAGGGAAGTCCTATATGGCTGTATGACAACCATTGGGCAAATGAAAAGACAATATTTAGCTACTGGATTCATCCAGAGTTGTGATTTAGAGCATTTAATAATAAGCTGCCAGGACTCACTCTATCGACTTAAAGAGTTATTAATTAAATAGGAAAATTAACGTCGAAACTTACTATAATATCATTAGTATCTAATTATTCTGTAACTAAACTATATCTGCCATTTACATCCCACCTGTATGACCTACATACTAACTAGAAAACAGTTTTAATTTGTATTGCTTCTACTTTTGCAAATCAATTACAAACCTTTATCACATCATGATCTACATATAATAATCATATCAAAAGAAACACCTTCTATTCTGACGAAATCATATATTATTGTGATTTTCGATATTTCATATATGAAAATCGCATTTAATTTTTCGTTAATTATCACAGGCTTAATGATATATATATAGTTATGTAGATCAAGGACAGCTCATTAATTAGTTGTAGTAAAATAGAAGGAGCTATCAAATAGAGTTCTAACCCTATATATATATATCGATCTATGGTAGATAAAATAGATAAAAATCTCGAATCTTCGAGTAGATATCACTGTATGACCTTTGAGATGTATTATTAATCACCTATTCATTCAGTTAGGCACTCAAACAAATATTCTCAAAACCTGGGTACGAGTCGGATTCGAACCGTGACCGGAGAGTTCGCATTGCAATACTCCAACCACTGCACCATGTTTTATTTAACTTCAATGCTCAATATGCCCAAAACAAAGAGTCTTTGGTAAACTCGTTCCGGAAATAAGAATATCGGATGATATATTCAATAGACGCTGTCAATATATTGATCCTGACCTCGACCTCGAGGTTTGCAGTACATTGACTTCCGGGAATGTCCAGAAGAAGAAAGTGTATTGATCAATTAGTGGTTTGTTTAACCCAGGAGCTGGTCACAACTGGATGGTATGGCCAAGGGACTAATTTAACTACTCAACTATTGAACCATTCCTTGTAATATATGGAAAATGAGATTCATGTGTGATATATGGATAGTACGATAAGGTCAATACGATATAAACAATAAAAGGGTAAATATTTTCAATAGACTAAATACCGAAATACTGTGACTGAGCAGCGAAGACAAAGTATGAAGATATACCTGTGTAATACATATGCTAAGTCAGACGGCGGTAAAAACATTCTGGAAATGTAAAAACCCGCTAATGTCTAATACAAATTGTGCAAAAGAGCAATGATAAAATTATCATGGAAAACGACAATTTTATAAATGAGTACTATGTAAATATCACTAAAACAATAGGATATAGCGATTCCATCTCTCAGGATGACACATTTGATGACATTACTAATACACATATTAATAATAGCAGTATGTTGTATGACAACATTGCCACAAGCAAATCAATGTTTTGTTTCAAAATTGTTGAACCTACACATGTGTTTAACATCTTGCGAAAGGTTAAAACTAAAAACTCAACTGGTTTTGATAATATTCCACCAAAACTTGTAAAATATCGTCCTCATATACTATATAACCTCATTAACCACCTTATAAACTAATGTATTTCTGCTAACGCTTTTCCAGATATACCTAAAAGTGCAGAGGTATCACCTATTTTTAAGAAGGGTGATATTTGGGACAAAAAGAACTAACGGCCGGTCAGTGTGCTTCCTTGTATGAGTAAAGTGTTTAAAATAGTTTAATTGATCAGGTGTTGATCGCTTAGTTGAAAAGTGTACGTCTAACTTAGATAAAGGAGGACTCAGTGATGCCCTCCTAACCGATCTTTCACAAGCGCGTCTATCATATAAATTAATTATTTCAAAGTTATGTGCATACGGTTTTAATGAAAATGCATGCATGTCGATAGCAGATTATGTCATACATCGTAAGTAACGTGTCAAGATTGGGGATTCCCCCAGTCAATGGCTAAATCTGAATAGAGGAGCACCACAAAGCTCGTTAATGGGAACTTTTATCTATAATGTGTTTTAAATGATTTGTTTTATTTTATCAGTAGTTTGTGTGAGATATGTAAGGATGCAGATGATAATTATATGTGTGTCTATTGCAAAAATGTAAACGATATTCTACCTAAAATCGAATCTGTATCAAAGGTTATGTTTAACTGGTTTAGTGAAAATAAACTTCAAGGAAACCTAATTTTAATGGCATTTTACTACAATATGTAGAAACGCAGGTCGCCAATTAAATGCTCTAGGACATCTTACACATTTGTTAATGTGCTAAGAATATTCTATTTGAGTGTTTCATTTTATCACATTTCAATTTTTGCCCGGCTATGTGGCACTGTTGTAGTTTGGCAGATATTTAAAAAATTGAAAGTGTTCAGAAGCTAGCTGTAAGGTTGTAAATATGCTACGACCAAAATATCTACTTGAAATGTATGAGAAATTCAATGCGTATTGTTATGCCAAATTTTATACTGTTAAGTATGGTAATATTTATGTTGTGGAATATACTTAATAATGAAACCAAAGGAAGTTATTAATATAATGCGTTTAGATGATTTATTATGTTATGGGATGGACCAATATGTTCTTGTTTTAACTACATGCATTGTTCAACGAAATGTATGTAATTTCCTTGTCGCCTGTGCTTTAAACACAAAATCATATATCATTTAATCATCTGTTCTTATTGGCATCATACATTTTCATCTGTCATCACCTTACTTTTTCATAGTTTCCTATTGTACTTGTCCGAAATTTAAATAAATTATATCTATCTATCTAAATGACCACAGTATTTTCACGGTTAAAACTGATAATCCTCTCTCTCTCTCTCTCTCTCTCTCTCTCTCTCTCTCTCTCTCTCTCTCTCTCTCTCTCTCTCTCTCTCTCTCTCTCTCTCTCTAGAATATATATATATATATATATATATATATATATATATATATATATATATATATATATATAAAACGGATGATACACCAATGTAATATACAATAACGTGATAACTAAGCTTTGTGGTAGAAAATATTAGTATGATTGCCAAATTATAATTTAAACACTCAATGGATTTTTACATTATTTACTAGGGAAAGTGACAGTTGAACATTAATTGTGCAGACATGTCAAGTACTATGACTCAGCCTTAGTCATGTAGATTTAATACAAAATACAACTTTGTGCGTAGTTGATAAACCATAAGGTTTTCTAATTGTTTTATAGTATCATATTTTCATTTAGTATAACAAATATATTTAGTATTACAATTTTTGGTAATTGAGGTAAATGGGTCCCGATTTGCCGACGTATCTGACAGTGTACCGACAGTGTATCGTTGTACCGAATGCGCTCGCGAGGTAAAGGTGGCTGCATCCGGTGTCTATGATGTGAATAGATAAGATCAGATATTTATTCAGGATCTACATTCAGTATGAACTGTTTTGTTGACATACAAAACAAAAACATAAATTATAAATATATACATGACATAGCTTGCACTATGGATAGTGAATACAGAAATATAAAATATTGATAACGGAGGCACGACAGAACCTCTCAGGAGGGAGAGTTTTCTGATAGTAATTAGATGTCAGCCGAGTGCCGATGTCATGCCTCTAAAATATGATGGCTGAGTTTAGGAATATGACTATGTACATATGAAATTTACATTTAATTTAATTTAATTGAACATTTCATTTACTTAGGTTACCGATTATATAGAGAAACACAGCTTTTTTAAGTTAGCTACTGTTTTAGTTTTATTTTACTTTAGATGGCAAATTATTCCACAATGATGTTCCTGTGAACTGAAGAGATTTATCGTGACAGTAAGTTTGGAAGATGTTTTTACACTTCTTTGATCTTGTGTCATAACATGTGATATACCAGGAGTTACGTTTTTAAGATAGTATGGTGTTTTGTCATTTGCAATGTTATACATTTAAGAAATATAAATCTTTGGCGAACATTAAGCCATTTGAGAGTTGATAGCATATCTGAAACATGGGTTCTGTGATGACATCCCAGTACAATAGTCATTCCACGATTTTGTAACCTTTGTAATCTTGTGATTTGTGTCTCGGAGCATGTATCCCAGAGTGTCCATTAATAATCAAAATAAGGCAAGACGAGTATTATACAAAATTATGCGATTTCAAAGTGACACAACTGGACACTACTACGCTTTAAGACCCCGAGTGATCTATTAATTTGTTGTTGATGACAATATCTACATGAATATTAAAAATAAGATCTTCATCAACACTGACATCGAGATACCTGTACGTTTTTAGCGTTAAACCTCAGTCGTCCTTTTCAAATATGACAATAGAATGATAAATGACTTGGTTGTGCTATAATAACAAAAGCAAACGCGATGAACTAACGCATGCCACAATTACACATCTGGCTGAGCGCTTTGCTCCTCTTGTACACTAAGAAGTACTCAAAGGAATATTTGAGGACTACCAGCTTATGGAGGACACTGAGATCGGCATAGAAGATAGTGTACTGAAATACCTTGCCCGTTACGGGGATGAGAGCATGACGATAAAGATGACAATAGGATAAGTGTGGTTCCCCGCACTTACACAAGTGGTGCTCGCTATTTTTAGCTTGTCATACAGCAATACTCACTGAGGGTGAGATCGCGTTTTCCGTTGTTCAAAAAGTGCAGACAGTGTCGTCGGAGCCTTAGCGCGGAAACACTCACATCGCTTTTACAATGCAAGCTTAATAAAGACAGGTCATGCTATGAGTTTAAAGTATCAAAACGTGCCACACACAAGTACAGCATGCATCACCAATAAAATGTCATGTTTGTTTGGACCTACGTACTTTCTCCACAATAACTTGAACAAGTACAATTTCCAATAATCATAGCTCTGTTTTCGATGATCTGTTGGTTTTGTTGTCATGTTTACAGTTTTTCTCATCCTGAACAACTGTTTTGATTTCTCGGAGGTTGACATGTATGATTGTTTATTATTTTAGCTTATCAAGCTAATTAAGTTTTACTGTCTTGTGCCAAAATTATAATAGGTCTTTTGCTTTGAGCTCTATTCTCAATTGAAACTAAGTTAGATATAATATAATTAGGCTATGTCTTTATCACATCATTATCAATCGTGTTTGTTATCACGCAGCTATCTCATGGTTGTCGTAAGAGAACATTGGTCTATTTAGTCAACTTGGGAATATTTATGAATACCCCCATTAATTTAATTTTAAAACTAGAGCTATTAAATTATATTTGTATCAAATGTTTTTGTCAAATGTTTTCCTAAAAAGATGTTTGTCGTGATGCGCTGTTTCTAAACAAACATAACGTATTTTGCACTGACCAAGCCCGAGCCCACTTTCGATCACAAATTTAATATAATCAGACCAGTGGTTATTTAAAAGAGTTATCTGACACTAAAGAAATCGCACATTTCTGAAGAGAACAGTATCATGTTTTACTGAAAAGGAACATAAAGCACCACCATATTTCATAATGGCACTTTACGAAATTACAAAAATCAGTTGAGTTGAATTATTTATAAATTATAGCTAGATTCCGTCTATTATACCTCTTATAATGGTAACTTGCATGTTTTCTCTGAGAATGGCACAACCAGCTGTAGACAAGAATGGACTGTGCTCTGCTGTAACAAATATCCTGTAGCTTCTTCTTCATGCAGATAAAAGCATCACCTCAATGCTGAGTTTGTTTAAATACAATTTCTAGCATTTATCCAAAACACGTGAAACAGAGAACAATTATACGTATCTCCAGCTTTTAATGAATAATTGTAAACATTAAACAGCCCGATATTTTACTTTATAGAAATGTTAGCTGCAGCACTTTATATATTTAAGATTCTGATTTGTCACTTTACTTAGATGTTACTTATGTAGGTAAATCGATACATTTATTTCAGATAGATTTATGTCTAATATGCCAACATTGCTAAAGATGTTCGTGATAATAACTCAAAGTAATTGATCATACTTTAATAGGTTAATATATATATATATATATATATATATACATATACAAGAGATACAAAGGCTAATGGTGTGTGCAGTTGTCGACGGAAGTGGAATAATTAATGTGCAATCCACCAGTTAGTTATTTTGTGGCGTATTGCAATATATCCATCTCCTTTCTGATTTGTCCTAGAATTATAGCGATTTTAATAACTTATTGTCCAACATAAAATACTTTCTCCCGTATTGATAAGGAACGCCTTTTTAATATAATAAGTTGACTTCGTGTACAGAAGTAGTTTCATCGTGAAAGTGTTGATACGCGGCTTCATTTAAAACCCTATAGCAGTCTATTGTCTTATTATTAATATTTCGTTGTTGTCACATCACTAGCATTGTTGTCTAAATACATACTGTCAGAGTAATGTTAGTGTTCAGAACTCATGCTCTTATTACACATTCACACGTCTTTTACTTGAAATGTTTTACTTTTAATTATGGTTCCACTAATAACCAAATATGACGATAAATCAGCGAATATATTAAAGCTCCATTTTATGTTTATTATTTATTATAGCCTTTCTACAAATAGAATTAAGACATACATCTGATTAATTAAATATCATCTTTACACACATGTCAACTGCTATCCATACAAAAAGCCACCGCCATGAATGTATTTAACTGAATATAATTAAAACTACATGTAATACGTGAGGCAATCATTCAAGTATACAAGACGAATTATCTTTGATGAACCTCAATGTAGTAGGCCATATAACGAAGGTTTTGCAGGCATCATTACTTACAGAGGTCACCAAGTCGTCTTCGTGGTCCTAACAGGTAATTTCCTTTGCCTACATGCCACTAGCACCTAGATTGAAACCCCGACCGAACTATGTCTGAAGGATATTCCATAATTCACATAGCCTCACTACATAAGGTAGTCGCTTGGTAAATTTGGCATGTAACATGCACATTAGTGGCTGACAAACAGCAACGTTTACACTCCATAGATAGGTAAACAAATAGAGAAATGGATAGGAGTAAAGACAAGAAGGAAATACTGAATTATTCTTGATCCTTAACAAGAAACTGAGATACCTTATGCCAGTAAATCATGATTAGTGATATAGAGCTATATACGGATATATGGACAAAGTTCAAAGCTCGGACATGATTAAATGAACATGACGCAAATACCCGGATTAAATGAGTTACGCTTATTTGTAATTAAATATTCTCTCTCTCTCTATCTATCTATCTATCTATCTATCTCTATCTATCTATCTATCTATCTATCTATCTATCTATCTATCTATCCATCTATATATATATATATATATATATATATATATATATATATATATATATATATATATATATTAAAACACATTATATGTCAATGGAATTTTAATTTAACAGCTGCTTATATACATTCTTCTTTCAATAGTTTGTGTAAGAATTCTTTCCTTAATTAGATTTATGGATAGCATGTTATCGGGATGAAAACCAGATAATGATCCAGGGCATAATTTCTCAAGTGTAACGCCTTTTTTTGTATTTTACTTCAGACAAAGTAGAAAACAGAAAGGGTTAAACTATTTACATTAAGTCAAACTCTATACGTGTCTCCAAGCTTTAATTATGCATGCTTCTGTCACTATGCGAAGTTCTTAATGGATTGAACGGGATTCATATTACTGATGTATCTTTCTCACTATTATTGCGAATCAATTTACTTAATAATTAAATCAGTAAGCACTAATCAAATAACTTAGTTATGTGTATTAGTTCTTAATATAACCTCTAAAAGCATCTTTACACCATTCATCTTCTAATAATGTTAAAGATCCTTTAACGTTCTACATATATGTTGCTAAATACCGTAACAAAGACATATTATAAGCTCTTCGTGATTAATTAGCAATTCATAAGTCTAGATTTATAAACAAAATATTGGCTAAAACAGATAAATATTCTAAATATTATGTAATTTAAAAATATCGAAATTTAGCACCTCCTACTATTTCACCAATAAACTATTTTTAAAATAATTATATTATTTAAATATTAAGGGATTCATTAGGTAACTATATGATACCTATCAGTGTTTTCTGTACTTATCATTGTGATAATTCGTTTTGTATAAACCCTTGTTGCTGGCCAAATATTACATTAGATTTTGATGTTGCGTCACGAAGCTTTTTCTTTAAGCCTATGCGCCTGTTTCAGAAACCCAAACATGACCAGGAAAGACAAAGTGTGTTAATAATCATGATAATTACATCAAAGAGAAGATCAACAAATAAATTTCGATAAATCTTAGCTGTTAAACAACTGTGTACCTCCAAAAGGGACGGATAATTAAGAATTACATTCTACCATGTAGTGATTGCGCGTCAGTCACCGACGTATGTGAAGTACACAGTATATCAAATGATTAATCTAATTAAATATTATAACCGATTGTGGATATACTGGGTCATATATGTCTTTACGCATGTATATACATATATATGTGTGTGTGTGTGTGTGTATTTATGGGTACATGCGTATGTGTGTGTATGTGTGTGTGTGTGTGTGGCCTGCTTATGTAGGGTATGTGCGTACGCAAGTGTGTCTTTGTGTATATAATTGTGCCTGTAATCCATTCAATTACTTAATAAATCGGTATAATAAATTACAATAATTAATTTCAAACATACATCCAGCTAATGTAGCGTGTTATTTAGGTCATAATTCCTGTAATGTCTTCACTTTCGACTTTATTATCTATTTATCCATCATTGTATTTATTATAACACTTCATGGGTAAGCTTGTACAACCAAATATCTGTTAATTTAAACACATTAAAGCCAAGTTAATAAAGGACTAACACTTCAGTGAAAACACTATTGTTCGTATCCGGTTCGTTATCATAAATGATAGTTCAATAAATGGAAACAAACTCATAAAAACAAAGCAGGGAAATAATCAACTTTTTATACTCGAGTGTTATTAGATGTGTTCGTTAATGAGTCGTCCACGAAAGATTAACACAATATATTTATGAACAAAACATCTAATTACATGACATATATGTCGACCATAATAACTGGGAGCTGGAGATAATGACAACTAAGAGACAATTGTGATGGGAGTGATGTAATTACTGTCACGCTATCTGTCATTTTATTTCCTTTGTTTGGATAACGCTGTTAATTATATTCATCTGCCCTTCTCGGACTTGGAGATAGTTATGTGAAATGTTGTCAAAGTTGCTACATCAGATGTTTGTGTCACACATTTTAACGGTAAAGACAATCTTTCTGACTTTTCAGTGCCGCATAATATGAGATAAAATGTGCCATTTTAAAGCTTTATTATCTGACTTTGTTGAAATCAGTAAACTAGAAATATATAGCAAATTAAAGTGTACAAAGAGCAGAATTGAAATATTCCAAATTTATATATATATATAATGTCAGCAGAACATAAAAGAATAGGAGAGGAAACATTACAATTATACAAATGGCTACCTCCGAAATATATAGAGCTGGAACAGAACGAGATATAATGCTGAAAGATGTGATAGTTTCGCTGTGCCCAATAGGTGACAGACAAGGGTATCTACCCCAAACATCAACAAATACAAGTACATGAGTAAATATTTGGACCAGTAAAGCAAAATGTGTATTTAATGTCTAAAATATTAGTATTCACCTTTATCAGTAATATCACGCCGGTTTATTGGTAAGCTTAAAAGTTAAATAAAACATTTAAATAATTCATTATTATTTTGAATTCATCTCCAACTAATTTACATCTATATAAACGGTGTATATATTAAATTCTTTGCTAGCCTTTATTTGTGTGAAAGAATTTAAAAGGAATCGAAGTATTGAACACACACACACACACATATATATATATATATATATATATATATATATATATATATATATATATATACCACTTCACCACCCTGATTACAGCGTGGGAGACTTTCTTACTCATGGTCATGCTGGGCGGGTGGTTCGAATACTGGCCGTGGGACTATAGTGGCCGGGGAGGGGGTGAAGTTCATCCAACCAGGTAACTATCAAGGTTTTCTCCAGCGAATTTACTATATATTATAAATTATAATTTAGCTTAGAATTAAGTCCTAGTGGTGAAGCAGCCAATACAAGACCATATGCGCTTCCCTTATTTGAAATACTTAAGCCACTTAAATTAACTGTCATTTCGGCCATTATTATAATATATATATATATATATATATATATATATATATATATATATATATATATATATATATATATATATATATATATATATATATTCTATTCACTACAAAAGTGTAAGTTGCTGTTTTCATTTTGAAATTCTTTGCTGTAAATAATGAAAATATTATTGTATATGGAACCTAATTCTGAAACACTAAACTGAAAAGAGAGTAAAAACATATTCTAGATCACAAAATACAAACATATATTATACATAGATACATTAGTACTTTAAATTTCAGTGATGGTGGGACAATCTTTGCTATCGGTATTAAGTGTCTTATATGTGATTCAACAATGCCCTACATGCTCATCTATCAAGACACATTTCACATTACCTATTAATTATCCTCTCAATCGTAATTATCAGTCTAAATTAGACAGGACTATATCAATTATTTTATATAATGTCAGTTACTCATAATTGTATTAAACACACAATATATCATAACTAGTTAAATGAATTGTGTACAGATCACTACCAAACATTTAGTCCCCTCGTAAGTTTGTTACCAACAAACGATGAAACAGCTCGATAGAAAATTGGCAATAGCTTCATTACAAATGGAAACAAAAACATTGTAATGTGACTGTGGTTTGTACATGTGACTGCCTGACAGGAATAGGTAATATAATGTCAGTACTAATTGATGATGTGGTGTGACAGAGACTAGACGGCAGGGTTGAGACTGACGATGATCAGCATGAAGCACGATGGAGTAATGGCCAACCGTATTGCCATACAGATGAACATCAACTGAAGAACTATTTCCTCGGTATGGCTGAGGTTCATACAGACTGGCAGTTGTGCTGAGATGGATTTAATCTGGATGCCCAAAGAAGATCACATCCCGGGACGACAGGACGCTGAAACGTGTCGTGCAGCAACAACAATTATTTTCCTTACGGGGTTGTTAACCGCGTATGAAATGGCAGAATAGGCAAAGCGGTTTCGTAATAAACTGCCAAGAGAATAATACATAGGGGATCGCCAAAAGGTAACCACTCATTTATCCGAACAACAGACTTGCTAGAATCTGGTGGTATGCCACAGTTACACAATGGAACAGACAAGATAACTTGTCCAGAATTGTCTTTTCGGATTAATCGAGATTCAATTTTGGCTCTAATGATTGATGAATAAGGTTATGACCTGAGAATGGCACAACAGTAGATCCAGAAAACATTGCACGATTTAACAGGAGATGTTCAGTTTCTTTAATTGCATGAGGATGCGTTTCTTACTATGGAGTTGGAGAATTAATCATCGTGGATGGTACTATGAAAAGTACTGTTTATATTTACATTCTGGATCAATATCCTCTTGCCGAGTATGTGTATGGGGGTGCCATGATCCCATTTATATTCCAATAAGACAATACACCAGTGCATGCAGAGTGTAATGTGCAGAGCTGGTTAGATGAACATGATGTTCAGGTGATACAGTAGCGAGCTCAATCATCTGACCTCAACGTAATCGAGAATGTCTGAAGTTTGTTGCAGAATAGGGTCATGAGAAATCGTCCTTCAACAACATTAGCATTGATATAGTGCCCGTTTAATGCATAGGCAGTGATCACGTCGGATTATCAGCACAAGTTGTATAGCTCCTTGCCCCAACGAGCTAGAAATGTTATCCCATCACTTGGTTACCATACTAAACATTACATTTTTAATTCAACATTGAAGTAATAATTGCATCAGTTGTTCTAACACTATTGTAGTTTTGTTGAATTTCAAATAAAATATTATTGTTAGATTGCAGGAATCATTACATGACATTCTAATACATAGATACATTATAAAGTATGATGGGATTAGACGGAACTTTCTCAACCGCAGCATAATATGCCTTGTGATATTTGTTGGAGGGTCAAATACCTCATAAGCATACAAATCCAATAAATTCTATGACCTACTCGTCACTAACCCTTTATATCAAATATTACAAAATT
>JAODUP010001207.1:30000-89044 GCA_025642065.1 Paralvinella palmiformis | reverse complement strand
ATTGTAAGCGCATTTACATATTTTTTATAAGACTATATTTTTTTATGAAGGACTGGCTTCCTTAAGATCTGTTTAAAATGTTGTTGTTGATTCCTGTAATGAAATTGTTGCTAGTCAGTAATTAATGAAAACATATGTTATCACATCTAAGGTGAAACAATGTGTTATATGACATTTTACCATAATAATAACAATAACCGGATTTAGTTGTAACATAATGAATAATACAAAAATAGCTAACATAAAATATTAAGTCTGTAGTAAAAAAACATATTTCAGCGTGTCTTGTGTCAATCAGATAGTAATCGTTCTGATTACGTCAGTGACCCGTTAAATAGTGTAGGGCATTAAATAGGAAGGCCAGATACATCCACGAGTGACAGGAGCTTGACCATTTTCCGAATTTAACAAATAATTACAAGCTGCACAAGTTCTCGACTGTGATGTTTACAAATACACATACATGTCATATATAAGAAAACAACAGTTTTAACATAATTATGAAAGTGTTGATTTGTAAGAAAAAAAATGTGATATACGTATATATATATATATATATATATATATATATATATATATATATATATAAATCCATTGCTCCTAAGGGAAATCATTATTAATAGACTTTGCCTGAGCAACAAAGGTTACTCCTTTAACTAGCTTTCTGTTTAGAGTCAGAGGGATATGGGAGAATACACTTACGGCATAGATAAGACGAAGGTGGAATAAATTGACAAAGGGCGGAAGACACGAATGTATAATATTCAAAATAAAAGAGTATGTTGTATTAAATGTTGAGAAGTATTCTCCTAATACTAATATTAATTTTATAATGAGAGTAGTTTTAATAATAATTATAAAAATATAATAATAATAATAATAATAAAATCAATAAAAATATGAAGTGTCTATTGCATTTTCTTTGAAATTTATCAGAATCCGGTTATGGGATTTAATTATTAGTGTCTCCAGAATGTCTTTAAAGCTTTACACTGATTATTGTCCTAGATTGTTGGTTTATTCCACATTCTGACACATGAATGTACAAAATAAATTTCGTTCGAATATATTAAACACAACTGTGTTTTACCTTTTATATCCCGGCTCAGATTTTTGTATAATGGTGTTCTTTATACATCATTTGTAATTTGTTTATGCATATATATATATATATATATATATATATATATATATATATATATTATATATATCCACTCTTAATATTATATCTGACATAGTTTCCGGGTATCTATGTCACATTTGATTTATAATATAATTGGACTCTCAAATTAAATGGTCTGTCTTCTTTGAGTGAAAATATGTTTAGTTTAAGCGTCAACTCTTACGGTTTTGGTATCCCTTTAATTGTTCAAAAAGGGGAAAACATATATATATAGGAATGTCTGGCATCATATTAGCAGTCCATAGCAAAAATGCAAGCAACTGGTACGTGTAAAATATGCGAGTAGAACTACACAACAACGAACACATATACACTTGCGTACATCCATCATTAGACTGACAGAAATAAAGATACTAATGTTATGTTCCTGATTAAAGAAAAATTGAACAAATGATTATCCCTAAAGTATCGCACCAATTATGAATATATGCCTATTGTGTGCATCACAACACGTATTTAATATGAATTAAATCGGACACCTTTAAATGAATGATCGTATTTTCCCCTGTCATTAATCATTTTGTTTTGAATCTGTCATTTCATTTCATAGTTTACTTACCAAATTGTGTTTTACATGTTTCAAAATGCGGCTCAGGAGAATGGAAACATAAATAAATCCTTTGATTTAAGTCAATTCCTGTTATGTTATAGCATGTGGTAGAAAGGCCAAACTAATTAGACATAATGAACACGGTGAGCCTGTTTATCGCGTAAAATAGATACTCACTTTTATTAATTAATCGGCTATCAAGTTTGTTTAAACGTTGGCCCACATACTACATCAAGTTAAAAAACTTTGATAAATTTACTGAATGAAAGAATCGTGTATTCCTTTCAGCCATATTCCGTGTATAAGCCGTTCATGTTGACAAATGCAAACTTCTGCTAGAATGACATAGTTAGTACCAGAAGCCATTCCTTCTTTATTAGCGAAAGTCTAAATTAATTTAATTAGGATGTAGTTTTGTAATCACACCTAATATTTCTATTATATTCGAGATCAAATATTCTCTTTATTCCATAGCAATTATTATATCACTATATATGGATGTGGAACCCGGAAATTAGATACAATTAATTAATACATTATACTAAGTAGCTGCCGTTGGGGCTTTCAGTAGTATTCCGTTTTTAACAAATTGAAAGTGGTGTCAATGCATTTGGTGTGGATAGCCAGAGTGGATGCTAATAGAAAAGCTTTCTTCACCAGAAATTACTGCCCGCATTCCAAATTAGGGGCTCATATTAGACCTCTTGATTTTATGGAACAGAGATAACCCAAAGTTATGATTACTTATAATATGATATGTTTTACAGGCATATGACTGGCAAAATTGGTTAAAATATGAGTTATTTGGGGAAGACACAACCGTCAGCAATATCTAATGATGAAAATTATAATGCCTCAAAATGTATATATTGCTTGAATAAATAATCACCCATATCAGTGAATGTGTATTCATTTTGTTATACTTGTCCCTACATTTCATGGCCATGTCTTATCAGTGTGTGGCATATAGCGTGAAAACCTATATGACTAAGTATACACATATACAGAAATACACACGCCCCATTCACGCACACACACACACAATCACACACACACACACACACATATATATATATATATATATATATATATATACATACACACACCCAAAATAAAATTTATATTTTATATATATATATATATATATATATATACATATATATAATTGTGGGTATGTGTGTGGATGTGAGTGAGCGCGCGAGCGATCAGGCTGAGGTAAAAGCATATAGTAAAAGCAATGGTTTGCAAGAAAACACGTTGAACTAACCCTAACATGAACATATATAAACACTAAATAGATATACGGGTAAAAATGTATTAGTAGGTTTAGATCATTAAACTTGACCAGCAGATTTACAAAACACATCAGCCACTATTACAAAATCATATCTATATATTATACACAATATTATAAACCTTCATCGAGAACAAATATTACTATACATAACAACAACAACCCGTATCCCCATTCTTAATTTATCGCCCGTTGATATCTTCAGTCGATGTACAAAGAGATTATCGACCAGGCCGGAGAAACAGATACAAAATTAAATATGAACGTACAATATCCAGTTAATAAAAACAAAATAATTAGACGGGATAATGTGAAACAAAATAGTATTAATGGCTTTATTGATATTTTGTATGGATGTGTGTATGCTTTGGTTTGTTTGTGGAGGGTGTTTGTGTGTGTGTGTGTGCGTGGGGTGTGTATGTGTGTGGATGGATATGGGTATGTGTGTGTACATTTGTGTGTGTGTGCACCTTTATTGGTGATTGTGTGTTTGTTTATAGGCGTGTGTGTGTATTTAGATGTATGTGATAGAGTGTCAACAATACGTTCGATTAAAGAACATAACAATACAAAACTTGTGGACACACGAATGCACATCCAAATGTATCACTAATGCCATTCCTAAGTTGAAATGCATTAGTCGTCTACTCAATCTGAATATCAGTTTGAATACATATTGAGTTAGTTAATACGGTTTAGTGAGACAGCATAATACCAGGCACACATCGCTTCTATTCTTAACTAAGTACTTATGTTTATGGTATATATGTGTATGCATATACTAAACCTTGTGGACCATTTTTTCCGTTTTATTATATTTCGCTAAAATATATAACACATTATGTATGGAGTGTTGTAATTTATTTCCATGATAACTACTTTGTAAGTACCAGCTTGCTAATACCAGCTTGCTAATGCATACAAAGCATATTGTTTCTAACCAAGCAACTGTTACAAATATATTTTCTCTAATACATCCACAACGTATTATGTATTCCTCTGTAATTTGCTGAGTGGTTCGCATGTTTGCTTAGTAAATAGTCTTTATTTTCAGCATAAACAACAATGAAAGGAAATCGTCATTAAGAATATTGCCTTCAACATATAGTCAATCTCATTTATATCCAACAATCTAATAGATTTTAGAATAAGAACAGAATAATAATATTAATAATAATAATAATAATAATAATAATAATATATATATATATTATATATATATATATATATATATATATATATATATATATATATATATATATATATATACATATTATATATATATATATATATATATATATATATATATATATATATATATATATATATTCAAACTCACCATATAGATGACTGGAATGTGTTACAACCTTTGATCCCAGATGGGAAGCAATATCTTGCCAGCTTTAATTTGGAGAAGTGAATGAAGTTTTGCAGCTTAACTGGCGAAGAGACCCGATGACAAGAAGAGCCAAGGGGGATTTAATATCCTTACACACTTGGATTGAGCAAGGAAGATTGCTTCTCTAACCAGCTTTCTGTCTAGAAGAGAACTGAGTCTTGAGAGATCACCGTTGGTGTTACAGATGTGACAACCTTGGAATATTTTGACTTTAGAAGATGTGACCCATTTCGGAATATTTGACGTAAAGAGCATTTTGGATTAAATGGTGTAACGTAAAATATGACTACCATTAGTACACTAAACATCGCAACCATTAATAGCATTAGTAATGATAATAATAATTTTAGAACACAATTTATAGCATTATGGTGTTGAAAAATATTTAAATTATAAATTATACAAATTATTATTCAACTTATTCTAGTGCATATAGGTTATAAAACCACTATGTCTGCGAACCTGTATAGTCCTTCCGATTTATCTCTAATGCTTTACACTGACATTTGACTTCGAGGATTTTACTCCGTGAAAATAATATGTCAGTTTATTGTTATATTAAGCAGTAATGATGTTAGTTAGTTATGCCACATTCATCCAAAATCAACTATAACACTAAACTAATAATAGTTATGTCCTTTTTCTAAACATGGGAGTTTTCTGTGCATTCATTTTCTGAACTCAGTCATCTTGAAGAAAACAAACAGGTTTTATTCAATTGAAATGTGAAAACAATATAATACTGATAATAATGTAATGCGTATTACGTTAATTACATTATATAACAGTATGTTACAGTAGTCGGCTATCGACATCGATATTAATAAGAATTCAATAAGAGCTCGCCATTGGGATGTAAAATACGAAATATGTATATACACTTGATATGGGCGCCACCTGTTGACATGTTTCAGGCAATATGAAGAAATAGTATATATCCTTACTAAAACATAGCAACTAGAAGTGATAGGAATAGTGTAAGGAGAGAGACGGCTAATATAAGTTAAATGATCTATTGGATAATATGGGAACAACAACGTTGCGAAGTATTAACATCCAATACTTCTCATCTAGTAAAACACAAATAAAATTACGAATACATCCAAATTATCTTAAAGACATATACTAATGCTTTCAAGGCATACAAATTAAATATAATTCACCTCTCGAATGTAATATACATTAAATATCTTCACCTTCTTTGGAAAAAGTATTTATAAAACATCACATATATTTAGTTGTTTCGATCATACATCATCATGTAACATGACATCCATCATTATACATTATCACTTAGCATTACATATGTTGTGTTGCCGTACTGGTTAATAGTGGTAACTAGTGAAGTGAGCCTAGACTGAGCTTACGTGCTTGGAATTAAAATGAAATTTTCCCCGAAAAGCTCCGTAGTTACTGGACAAATAGATAACTGGACAAATGATGTATTCACATAATGAGGTTAACTACGATTTATCTACCACCTATATTTTATAAATTAAATACTATAGGATAAGACTAATAGTACTTTATGTTGTATAGTTTCTTGCTTTTTCCGAAAAGGGATACATTGATTTAAATGTATTAGCTATTGCATAGATTATAGGTAAACAAGTGAAACACACCTACTTATAAATATCATAAGAATAAGGAATTAATATGCAATTCAGATTTCAAGACTAAAACACCATTACAATCGAAAACAAGACATTACCTTCTTATAATTGTCAACAAGTATTACGGTATTATTATATATGAACTCAATCAAATACAAAAACAAAAATTTAGCATAATTGGGTATTAATATAATTAGAAAGAGATTTGTCATATTTGCTTCGGAATATATATGAAAGGCAAACAAACTAATATTGAACAAAATCTAATAAGTTAACATTATTCACATATGCTACTAGCAACCAAATTGTTTATAAATGAATTGAAAGATGCTTATTGATTTATCTCTGGCCTACTTGAGCGACTTGCTGTATTAAAGCAAATTGTTGGATATTGTTTAGTTAACTTACATGTGAAAAAGTAGACAAAGTAATATTATTATGAAATATTTAAGAATTATGTAAATGTCTTTACATACCTCGGTATATAATATTCAACCGTAGTGAGCTTTATTAGACAATTATGTTGTACTTATCTCCACACACTAACTCGGTTTCTAAGTTCCATCGAGTCATGGCTGTTTGTTTAACTGAGAACATTCACGTTTACTTCAAAATGCTGAGATGTTATTGATACCCTAAATCTGGCGTTAATATTTCCTTAACTATTTGTTTTCCTATGCCATCGGCAACAATAATATGTTCCATTCTTCAGACAAGTCACTTTTTAAGCCATATAAAGCTACATAAGAAGGAAAGTATTGCCTAAGCTATCGTTTAACAGGCTGTGCCAAACAAGTGACAGCCTGCGGATACTCCCCGAACTACAAGCAAGCAAACCTATCGTTGTTACCGAGGAAACCTGTATATGCTATTTTTTTTCATTTAAAGTTGCATATCATCTTTCTACAAATCATTCTTATTTGGAGATTGAGGGACAATACACTTACGGTAACTTACGCAAACCACTCAATTGACAGACAATGAGTTCATGACCGAGAGGCGAAGTTATCGCTAAGCAGTATTATGTTTTGATAAATTTAAATCTTGTATATAAAAATACCAGCTGGAATTCGGAACTGTTTCCCCCGTATACGTAATTATAATCTCGCATGCGGTATTTGCGTAATTAATTACTGGATCTTTCCCACGAGATCTTAATGTCATTAATTAGCCACACGGTAACGGCTGAATAATGGCTTGGTCACGAGCAATGGCATACTCAATCAGGATTATCGTCATATAATTGCTGCACTAATTACTGTTAATACTCCGTTACAGGTGGCCTACTGGCGTAAAGGAAATATTATGTGGTATTAGTAGGCATAACACCTTGACCTTAGAGGATTAAGCTGGCGCAATGGAATGAATGAAGCTGAATTGTGATAATGGAGAAAGGGGAAGCCTGCACGGACAGATATTATTAAATCTGGAGAGATGCCTATTCGACCGTATGCTTTTCCATAAATGTACAGTAACACATTCATGTTTTGACCATTAAACAAAGATTTTCAATTTAACCATGAGACACGTCAATCTAACCTAATGTATATTCAGGCTATTTCCGCTACGTTTCTCCCGTAACCTTCCCCTATATACATTAACCCAAGCATGGAACAACTCATCAAATCTTGTTTCAAGGGTTACCTCCCGGACACAGTTTAAAAGACTAGTCAAATCATCACTTTCCTTTTCATACTGAGGTTATCCGATGTATAAATGCATGATGCCGTGCGAATTATTAATTACTACCAAATATACTATGCCGTCATATACTTTGATCAATCCACTTATTATCGTTATAAACCTATACAGTACAAACACGTATTGGGTACATACCTCTTTTCTGGCGAAACAGAGACCAATCCCGTTCATTCTAATTTATAAAATGTTCTCGCTGAATCAATCCAGGTCGTGCAAGAAATGATTAACTTTCACTAGTGATAGTAAAGCTGTGATAGCTCAGTTAGTTAGAGGGTAGGCTCGTAGCTGAACGGTCGCGGGTTCGAGGCTACGTGAGCTGCAATGTTATCTTGTTGCGACTGCTTCACTCATCCATAAAACATGATTACCTGACAGGACGCAATAGCTATGTGTTTGAGTAATGCTTTGCGCCTAAAATAGCAGCATGCGTTGTATGCTTCCTTGGGAGTTGAGATTGGTGCTGGGTGGAAACAGGGATAGTAATATTGTAAATAATATTGTTAGAGCACGTTAGAGCAGCTTTTAGCCATATAAATACCACATATTATTATTATATACTATTATTATTATTATTATTATTATCAATTAAGAGGTTGTTACGTGATGATTTCAATGTTTGTTGGTATATATTTTGACTAATTGCAATCAACCTATGGTCACATATATCAATACATCATTATTTCTTTGCGTGTGGCTATCTGGTAACCATTCACACTTACGGAGAATGGAGAATCATTGTATGATGAGACAATGTTGGATATTTTGATCCCCAACACCAGTGAGCCTCGACCAATCCCATGCGAAATTGAATGGGCTAGGATATCCTCATCAGAAAATCAACATTAAAATAACAACTTTCTGTCTTAATGATATGCTATGTTTCCTGGAATCACACACCGTTTACTCAGCAAATATTGGGAGCCACTGCTCAACACATTATTAATCTGTTCAGATAATAATACCTACCTCATATTAAATGCTCATAACCTGCATATATCGTTGGAAACATTACCCAATAAACTATTTTATACTGGGGATAATATAGGTGTTGTCAATCCTTAAAGACTTTGACAAGAAAATATCCTTCTGATTTAATACACTTGATCTTCCATTTACATCACAACCAACTAGCACATCTGATATAATATGAAGGGATATCATATGTCCACATTAAAAAATAACAGGAAATAACTAATAACGAATTTACAGTATGTTACATCTCATGGATCGCGGTACTCTATATTAAACGATATATGTGGGATAAATAAGATTGACAAATTGCATGTTATATTGTAATGTTAATTGTTCTGAGGTAGTATCTGAAATGATTTGAACTTGTTAAATTTATTTCGCCACTATTTAAAATATGATTAAATACTGGTTTCAAAGAGCCATAAAGAAATTATTCATATAGTTAATTAAAATGGTACCTAAGTTAAGTATATACAAATGTGTATATACTGATATCATCCGATGAAGTCCAACGGATACATATCCTAGTCTTTACATATTTGTTTATTTATATTTGTATGAAGACAATTATAAAAATTGCAATATCACCAATATGAAACCTATTAATGTGTTATTACATACAATGCTATAAATGCCAATTATCTGTTGGTAATATTACAATCATATTGATTATACCTGCAATCTTAAATAATTATCTATATCTCTCACTCAAATAGAATCGGCATATTTCTTTAAAATAAATAACCTGTACATATCATCTGAAGTTTGTAGGCCATCTTGAGGTATGCTAGCCAATCATTCAGAACAGTGTCCAAGCAAGATACATAATGTCTAACACATTCTCCGATAGTTACAGAAGACGTTGTTTATGCGACTACATTAGCAACACTCTCATTGTAGACAGTTACAGCCTTAACTGATCATTATATTGAATATATATCAGTGATAGAAGGAAACAAAACTATAACATTCAAAACAATTATCCTAGGTTCATTCGATTATATTCGTTGATGTGGGAGTACACTAAATCATGCCTCCACTCTGTAAAAGGCTGGCATAAAGAAGGTATGTATAGAATTTCAAACATTCTGTCACACATTTGGATAAAAAACGATATGGTGGTCTTCTTAAAACCAGGATTAGGTATAGCCACCTGATTAGTCACCAATGATATATTCGAAGAACATTCGTTAGTTGCTCATCACAAAAGGTATGTTTCCGAGATGGGAATGTAATTCGAAAGTTAGTCAATGATTTCCGTTTAAAATCTGCTAGTAAACAATGAAGTAGCTGTGTAATTCAGGTCAAACGTCAATCCTTTAAACAAGTTGGCCTAATTTGGATTATTGAATAGTGGAGCCAAGTACTATTTTTGGACGAATCAAGTGTCCAGCTATTACGCGTACACAAGCACCATATTCGGGGGGCAGTTGGATATTATTTTCTCGAATGTTTCATTCAGCAGACTATGAAGTACTCGCTTAATGGCATGATATGTGACGCCATATCGGCCAAATTATAGCTGACCCATAAATTTTAGCTAACGGAACGACGATAAAAGGTCAAAAGATGATATCCTCAAAAACAAGTTGGAATTGCAAATAAAAGTACATGGCTGTAAACTATTCATGTAGAATGGCACGACTTGTGATAGATCCAAGAATGTCTGTAAATTCTTGAAGAAGAAGAGGAAAATTCGGTTCGGACCTTAACCCATCTGAGAATTATACTGATGCTGTGAAGAATGGGTTGCTGACAAGCATGCAAACGGTGCAACGGTTTTCAAGGAGGCCATGGAACGGTCTTGATAGCCGTATTAGCGCCAGAAGATTTACCCAAGATGGCTTAAAGTAGGCCAAGCCGTCTGAATGTATTTATCAAAAATAATGGTAGTCATAGAGATTATTAACCATATAATCTCAATTGGCTGATTAAATACTTAAATTTGTCCTTGGCGTACATCTAAAGTAAGATTCCTGTTTATAAATGCTATCAAACAATATATCAGTTAATCGATAATTAAATCAGCTAATAAAGAAATTGAATGCGCTTTCTTTTAAATGAAATACAAATGGTAATCTTAAACGTTTGTCCAGAACATGGTTCGGGACAATGCTATTTAGAGGTTATTTGTGTTTATTTTGTGTATTTATGTGTATGTGGATGTATGTGTGTGTTTACTTGTGTGTTTATATATGTGTATGTGTGTATATATGTTTTTATAAATGTGTGTGAGTTTGTGCGTGTATTGGTGTGCATGTATGTGTGTGCAAGACAGCTGAAATTTCACCACTACCGCCTGACGATAATAATCAGTTTGTTTTATTATTTGAACTCCAAAAGCTAATTTAATTTAATAAACAATAGGTTTGCAAAATAACTTCAAATAATTCCTCTGCATTGGTACTCACCGTTTTATCATATAACATAACGATTACTTAAGGAACGCTCTTTGCCACACTAATTTGGGTGCGTTATTCGTTGAAGACAAGTTTTTAATTTGTTATAGTGTATGTTATGTACCATACAGGCTTGTGTCGTATCTGATGGGCATACAGTATCAGTTTTATTACTACTAACCTTACATTTGTACCCCCAATCTGGCGAGGTTTTGGTAAAGAAATGGATTTCTGAATAATTTATTTCAAGCTAAGTATCTTGCAAATGCTAACTACTTAATCAGTTTGTTTTTTGTTTGATCTGCATTACACCAGGTGAATTGCACTAGTCAGTCTATTTTATTTTAATCAAAGGGACAAAATTAGCTTTCAGAAAAACTGTGTAGAATGATAAAAGTCTAGAATTGAACACTTTCGATTCATATAACATAACCAAGTAATATTGCAATTAGTGAATAATATATAAGCAGAAAACCTTACTGTAAAGTAGAAACCCTTATTCCATAAGTACATTGAATGACAGTACGCATTATATTATACCCAATTATGATGTCTTCAGCGCAATATAATTAAAGTTATATTGCGAATTATTGTCATAATAACCATTTTATTCATCATATTAATAAATCATTACGTTAGCGGTATTTATATTGTTGTTCTCCGTGTGTAGAGTTCTGGAAATTGTATTCATAAGAATATATACTTTGATTTTGTATATTTTGAATATTTGTATTATATTTGGAATACACTACTATTATAACATCTACTACCATAGCTGCTTTAACGTATGTTATTACTAATACTAACAGTATTATTACTAGTAGTTGTAATAGTATTACATATACTACTAAAATGATTACTACTACTACCACTTTATTACTGCTTTAATTATTTATATACTACTACTACTACTACTACTACTATCACTACTATTACTAATAATAATAATAATAATAATAATAATAATAATAATTATAATAGTTTCACTCTTTAGACTACTCATAATCTTATTATCACTGTTACTTCTAATAATATCATAGCCTTGGAAGCAGTTATTGCTACTTTTCTGACCTTGGACATAATAATGTCATTGTTATCGAATATCAAAATTACTGACTAAATATCTATCGCAAAATATGTATGTAATTGTTTTTGCCAATTATAAAAATCCAATCATTAGTCATTATCCTTACGGGAATAAAATTAGTTAAACGAGTTATTTTGTTATAAGGAAATAAATATTAAACTCATATTATATTATTCAGTGTGGGTATTCACTATGTTCAGATATTAGTCAACATGACTAGGTGTTCAACCATATAGTCGTTTGTGTTTTAACGACGTCCCCCATCTGGGTTGCCTACTAACTGCTAACTTTTACTTTTTACATCATGATTAATTATATTAGGCAACAACGTTATTCACAAAGGCTCTGAAACTCATTAATTATTAATGAAGGTATGGTATCAAGGGTTTCACTATTCTCTTACAACACATAACTCTTTTAAAGTCATCATATTGGGAAGATGCTTTCCTTTGGCTTTCCTTGTTTGACAGGAAGTTTTATTTAAATCCGTGTACAAATTTGTATGCTATACCTGGGCGCACATATGTAAATGAATAATAAGCCCAATGCAAGAAACCAATAGGCTCAATTGTTTAAAATCCTCCTTTAAGATGTCTTTAGAAAAATAAGGTCTTCTTTACTGGTAAAATAAACGAAATTTATCTGCAGTTACTTGCTCAGAAATAATGTTCTCTGTTTCAAAGGGCATTCAACTGTTTTCGAATATGAACGTATACATTTCATTGATTAGGCAGCATTGTGATAAAATATCAAAAATAATTAGGGAACATTTAAAGTTTTGGTATATTATGGTTTTTGCAAATTGTTCTCATACTTATTGAAGGTTGTATTAGTAATACTAATTAATAATAGTTACAATATTTCAATAGCTTCAATATCCTCGAAAGGAATCGAGCTTTGTGGTACACCTAGTACAGGAGTTGGGCAAACTTATTGTCCTGGTACGAGGCAAAGTTCATCAACAATGAAAGGCATGTTTTACAATGTTTTCCTTAGTTTGATAGTCTCCAGGAAAGACGTTGTCTTTAATAAGACATATTAACACTTTTATGAAAGTATATCTTTGTGATGCAGCTTCTAGTTATGGGTTCGAATCCGCCTGACACCTGAAATCTTAGTCTGATGCTACAATCGTGGCTACAGCTTGGTCATATCTCCCAATAGTCTCCAGTGACGATGTTAAGATCATCAAGAACTAAATCTACTCACCAAGTGGGGATATACTGCTATAAACCATGTTATAAACATCTACTATTACTACAAATTACCAACCTCAAAATAAGATTATATATTTAATTATTAAGCACTAAAAACATTAAAAAAACACAACCAAGTTGTTGTTAAAATTTGGTAAAACGATTATACCTACCAAATAAATCTCGTTTAAAACCTTTATATCTATTTATGATTTACCAATTCTGAGTATCCGTGTTATAATTATAACACAATACACGTTCCGGAACAAAGTGTGTACGACTTCTAATCCAGAAAGGACAAAAACATTCATGCCATATGTATGTACGACATTTGGCTTCACATTCCTGAGGTAACATTTAATTTACGGTTCTGAAACATCTGCCATGTGACAGATAGTACCACTAACCGAAGAATAAAAAAATTGAAGACTCTGTACATTGCCTTTAAGATTCTTTGAATATTAATGAAGTACGGATGGCGGTGACCTTTTTAGAATGGAACAGGAAGGTTTGCCTTTTTAGTTTAGAGATCATTTTCTGAATTTCGCTCTTAATGGGAGTAATGTGTAATACATGAGCGTTATTTATCAAAGTCGGTTCAGTTTACGTTTCGTTAATGTACAAACAATTTCAAAGATGTCAACTTAACATCAAATGAAGAGTAGTATTTCTACACAAACACACATTCCACAAAAATAATAAATAACATTGTTATTCATGTGTAATCGATATGTCCCGTTAATTATATGACTCTTACAGATAGGCGTGCTTTACCTCTTCAGCTTCTATAATCGTTTACAATCATTTATACGTTAATAGTTTTGAATGAGATGAGATATAATACCTTTGATTAAAATAAATGGAAGTTAAATATACTATAAGCTCGCCAAAATGTTGGTGGTAATAATAATAATAATAATAATAATAATAATAATAATAATAATAATATTAATAATAATAACATTAATAATAATAGCATGTATTAATGAAGTAACCTTGCTACCAGAAGTCATTATAAGGAGCTGTGCAGTGATAACCAAAATAATATGGATGTAAATACACAATAATAGACTTGAAGGATAATCTATATTTATCTCTGAAAGCAAGATTTATAAGTTATCACTAAAATACTGAAATGAATACGCTATCTACGAGGAATCCAATGTAGTTTTGACGCATTGGGGTAATACAATAAAATTATCATGTTTTTATTACTATGTGAGCTGCACCATTCCGAATTTGGTGAACGGGATTGATGTTATAATCAGAAATGCTATGTACTGTGGAGTTCCTTTAATCTATACGAGACGCAATGTAGGCATGTACCACAGTAACAAGTGTTCCTTGTTCTAATGATTCTTTTTAACAATGTCTATTCCGAAGATGGTAGTGGATAGCTGTCCTATATACAAACACACCTAGGTTCTGGTGTAGGCATAATGCAAGGCAGCAAATGAATCAACTATAATGATGTCAACTTTTTAGATACACACATAAATATACACACGTTAAAGACACGTACACGTAGATACGCATGCACTAACACATATCCACTCAAACATCCACACTCTCTCACACACGCGCGCACACGCATGCATTAACACACACACACACATACACCTACACACACACACATACACACATAAACACACAAACGTACACGCACAAAACATACTCTCATACATACACACAAGCACGCTCGGGCTATAGCGTAGCGCACACGCAGGCACAACAAACAATCACGTACATATACACAAGGAAATACGTCTTTGGTCTCAATTATAGGGGAAAAAGAGCACGCGCATTGGCTCTTTAATTTAAATCTGACACCTAACTGCATATACTAAATAACACCAAATTAGATATGGAGGCACGCCGTTTCAGTGTTTGGCCTGGTTATCCAGCATTTAAATGACTGTAGCAGACACCGTGCGCTCTTAAAGCATGTATTCCTGACTCAGGAATAGAAACACTGCATCGCATCTCGAGCGGTGGCATTGGACACAGCTCGTGTGGTTGGTGTGTTTTATATAACAAGTTTAGTTGTATATATAATTCACCTTTGTTGTTTGTGGGAATAGAATTATTTTTTCAAGGTGCAGTTATGTCCAGTCTGTACTATGACATTCAAGGCTAACTTTAGTAACCTTGTCATTAATAAAACCCTATTTCACAATTATAGTTTATTTAGCAAACGTTAGGTCTGATTTGAAGATGTTAATATATAGAACGGCAATTCCGCCATAACGGTCTGCTAAAGCGCCGATGCAAATTGTTATAATAGTGACGAGTAGGGCATAGTGTTTATTGGATTTGTATGCTTATGAGGTATTTGACCCTCCAGCATATATCACAAGGCATATTATGCTGCGGTTGAGAAAGTTCCTTTTTCTATGCGTTGAGGCTATATTTCCCGGTCCCTGCATTCAAGAAAAGTTGATCTAGAGCTGTATAATCCATGTACTATTTGCGTCTTTGGAGGGACGCCGTATAGGTGCTTGGCCTGGTTATCCAGCATTTAAATGACTGTAGCAGGCACAGTACTCTCTTAAAGCATTATAAGTACTCCTGACTTAGGAATAGAAACACTGCATCGCATCTCGAGCGGTGGCATTGGACACAGCTCGCGCGGTTGGTGTTTTATATAACAACTTTCTTGCATATAAAATTCACCTTGTTTGTATTGGGAATATAATTATCTTTCATAATTCCATTTATGTCCAGTTTATACTATGACATTCAAGATTAGCTGTAATCTGCTTGTCATAAATAACATCTAAGAACTACAATAGCAGACGTTAGGTCAGGTTTGAAAATAATAACATAGTTCAAACAGTACGGAAGCTATGACGCGCTATTACCGTCTGCTTCAGCGCAGATGTCAGTCTTTTAATATTAATTAAGATAAACAGTTTTAATAGTAGTCGCTTCATGACGCCTGCCCGTTGTAAAAACTGATCTTTGAAGACAGTGATAATTGGGTTATATGGTTTATATAGTATTGCTTTGAAGAAAGATACAGCAACTGAAAAATAGCTATAAATAGGGCTGGTTAGATAATTAAGCTAAACATTCTCACTACTGCCGTGATCTGAATTGGGTGTTCTACTCCCAAACTCCACGGCTGTAGGTGATTCGTATTTTGAATTTGCTTGGCGGCTTAGGGACTGGTGAGACATTAGACATGTTTCGGCAAGAAAAGTCGTTTGAATTCACGGTTCGAGATTCTCTGTGCCTGTGCCTCATTATACACAGCTAAAATACACACACACACACAATAAAGCCTTATATAAAGCAGCTTTAAAACCACATATATACTATCGTTATCTAGATGACATATCTCTTGTGTGGCCCCAGGGAAAAAAGGCTTTTTATGGATATTTGGATAGTTTAAATAATCACGAACCACCGATTAGATTTAAAGCTACAGTAAATAAGCAGAAAATTGATTTCTTGGATACAACCATATTTAAAGATCCAGAAAATGAAAATGGAATATTAACAAAGGTCTTCTTTAAACCGACAGATACTCATCAACTCTTGCATATGGATTCCTTTCACCCTAAGCATACCTTTCAATGAATCCTGAAGTCTCAGATCTCACGTTTTTTTAGGATTTGTTCAAAATTACAGATTTTGATGAAGCATGGCAGATATTGTCTCATTCATTATGCAAAAGGAATTATTCAAAAAGATGGCTACGCCATATTAAAAGTAAAACTGTCCGTGAACTACAAATACAACAACGTCGTATTAATCCGACTAATCCTACAAATAGTCAGTGGTGTTCAAAACCATGTGGGATTAGCAGATGTAGATCATGCGAGATATTGTTTTCATGTCACAATATCACAAGTACAGTTACCAATAAAACACATGAAATAATAGACAATTTAAACTGTAGCCCATCTAACATAATATATATATGTGAATGTTTACGTTGCTCTAAACAGTATGTAGCCGAGAGTAATAGCGAACTTCGTGTTAGAATGAATGGCCACAGATTTGCGATTAATTCAAAAGTGATGTCTTTTGCATTATTCACGCATCTTCTAGAGCATATACGGATGAATAAAGACTTGCCCGAACCATCTCTAGAAGATTATGATTTAATTCCGATTGAGCAGTTACCTACTACAGGTTCATACACTCAAGACAAGATAAATAGATTAATTCGGGAAACATTTTGGATAGATACCCTACGTACATTAGATCCGTGAGGTCTTAATAAGAAAATATATGAAGATGTTATAAAACCTATACAAAATGAGGACGTTGTCCCATTTGTGGTACCATTTTCAAAAACGGCTAACATAGCAGCAAGAATAATTAAAAAACATTATAAAATTCTCCAACAGAAAGAAGTGTTGAATGATTATGAATATAGAATTATCACAGCTTATTCTAAACACAAAAATCTAGCTGGTTCCTTGGTTTCTAGCAAAATGTAGGAATACGTTATATTTAACAATGTCTCCTGGAGCTCTGAATAGGTTTTCTTTTAACACATCTCCAGTAAAACAACTTAAACCCAATTATACAAATTCTCAGCCCTAGTAATTACTTCAGTAAAACAAAGCAATATTTCCTGAAGTAGATCTCAACCGAAGCTGCAACAAACATTCATTACTGACAGCAGTCAGAATTCAGTACACACAGTTAATTACTATTAATATGTGTGTGTTGGTATCTTTACAGCTATGAAAGAAAAATTGGAAAGTTGGTTTATTTTCAATTACTCTAATCAAAACAGTTGTTTTGATTATAGTAACAGCGCTTCGTTCTAGACAAAGGCTACAAAGGTTAACAGTTTCTAGATTCTGGTTTTAAATTTAAAACTAGCTAGGGAATTATGGTATAAATATTGCTGGCAAAGTAAATACTTTAGACACATGCACTTGATAAAGGTTTCTTATAACCGAAACTAATCGTGCTATTTTGGGCTGAGTGAAAATAATATTATTTCTGTTATTGTCGGAGGTATTAGAATTATTATCATAATATATATTATATGTACTGATATATATGCTTTATTTCCTGTTATAGCTGCGTTATATATGTACTGATATATAAAATTTGTGTTCTATTTAGGTAGTAGTCGTTTGATCATAATTCTGTAAGAATTATAAACATCACGAAAACCTGAGCCCACGCCTTTATTATATGTAGCATAAAATTAGATATGGATGACTGTTAATTTAGTAATAAACGAAATGGATTAGGATTAACACCAGGTTTGAGTAAATCATAATATTTACTCAGGATTAAGGTAATAATTTATTATAGTATGAAAGCTGCAGTGGAATTATTTGTATAGCTTAATTAGAGTGTTGCGTCCATATGTAGACAGTTAATGCAACACAAGTTTATCAGTTTCTAAACTAAAACTCTTAAGTTGGTTGACTCCCAAAGAGCCTATGAAAAGTGCAACTCATTACCCTCATCTGAACTACAGCCAGTTACTGATGAAGGCAAACAATGGTATCAAATTAGTTATTTGTTATGTGTGTTGACTTATGTATGAACCTACGTATACACGTACTGCGAGATATGGTGTCAAATGGTACTTTATTATGTTTTTTGTTTTGTGCTTCCGATATATGTAGTTACATAGAAACGTTTTTATTTGAGCGAATTAGGTGTCAACAGAGGCTGATGAGTAGCCTAGATAAAGACTTATGTATACACGTGTAGAGGTGGAGGTTTTAAATTTCCATTACACACACACACACACACACTTAAGCAAATACACAATAAACACGTATACCCAAATACAAAACCCGGTTATTATATTGCTTGCATTGGCTATACTGTTTAGTTATTTCTAGTTGAATCTTATATAATTACATTGTATTTAATTAATTCTTTAATTAAGTGAATCATGCCTAAGTACAATATTTTAAGATATTCCTCTAGTTGGTAAATGAGAACATGAACGGATTTGGATTTCTAATAACATTGAATTGAAGCAAAACATATAATATAGTTCTTGCTGACTAATAATATAGACTTGCCTAATGTAACTTAACATGGGTTTTCTTGTCTGAATTACTTCCGGCGACGGGTGTGTCCAGATTGACACAGAGTGAACATTGTGATGATTTGATGGCTGCTTCTTTGTGTATTTTATGAAACTGTAGGTACAGGACTATCGTAATTAAAATGACGAAGAAAATATTCCTCCAATCCTTTAAAAACTAAACTCGAATCGAAAGACTAATCGGCATATATTTACCATTTTTATATATGGAAATTGCCTCCACGCCGTGTCAGTAAGTGTATCTAGTTAGATGTGCTGGGATCTAAATGAAAGCATTTGTCCACGTGATATATTTAAACTATTATTGAGAGCACCGAATTTCAGATATTTGTGTATTTGCAATGTATCTTTTCTTTGCAATCATATCTCGAAAAAGAGCAACTTACCTAAGCTAAACTACAACAAATTATTCTGAATATCACAATTTGTGGCGGGGGATAGACACACATTTTACCAGGTGAAGAATGGCATGTTCTATTACTGATATATATGATTGATATTTGACCAATCTTATTTACAACATTTCTTTTGTAACCAGCTTTAGTAGAAATTAATTACATATAGGATGTAGGGAGGGTTTTAGCAAATGTTGACATTCCTTGTATTCACATCTGAAGTGATACATGGATAAACCGTTGATAACAGTCTGAGCTCCAGGCATCCATTAATTTAATTCATTCTGGAACATAAACCTTGCCCCTCCTCTCCTAACACTGTGACTATTATAGCCTTCCATCAGGCCTACATATTGTAATAACCCTTTGAGGTATTTTGCTGACTTGTCATATCAAAGTGTTTTAGTACCTTGGAAAATAAACATAGGATATGAAACCTGATGGGTGGAACTAAGCAGAAACATTCATTTCAAGCCTCTTCAGTTTACAACAGATGATTATGAATATTCAGAATACGCACACATCTCACTTTAAACTGGGTGGTGTTGATGGAATTGATTACAAGCACTACCTGTCCTGATGAATGTGTGAAAATTGCTTCCCTTGTTTATGTATTGATGGCCATCAGTATGTATTTGACAAATTACCCTTTTCTCATGCAAGTGAAGAAGGTAATAATACGAGCTTTCCAGAAGCTATCCCATTATGATGCCGACAAATCTAAAACACTCCTGGAGTTTAAGAGTAATTGTGGAATGTTTGCAAATGCTTTATTTACCTGAATAGCTTTATCACGATGCATGCCCCTTAGTCAGGTAAGGTGTCCTAATGATGCACCAAAGACTATGATCCACTATTTTATTTATTTAAATATCTCCTTAGGTAAACGCACATTGTATTTAGGCTTTTGAATATACCCAAAGCATTAGTAATATGTCATGGTAACATGAACCCCAGGTTAGGTTTCCTTCTAAGCTTTCGAATTGTATGAGAAATATATATTCCGAGGAAACATATCAATACCACTAAGCGTCTGTTACCATTTGTTCCTTGTAGGCTACCTGTCGTATTTACTCGTTTGAGGATGGGCTCTCGAACTTGTTAAATGCAATAGCGAACTCTAGTTATCTCAATAATCTAATGATGGTGTATTGCCTATCGCATATATAAATTAATCATCTACAAATATAATATAATCACTCAGCCATGCAACCACCTGATATTTCCCTTTTCCACGAATCATTTTACAGCTTATGATATTATATAAGGAATAAATGACGATTCATCAGCCTTGTATCAGATAAATATGTGACCTTCTCTCCATCATATTTTCATTTTATCCCTGACATATAATAATATGATGAACTTATGCCCACCAGACGATGCGACATTTGTAAATGGATTTTACAATAACAAATAGGTGGTATATTTGTATTAACCTTATCGGTGTCATAGTCATTTAATGCCAAATTCATGGGGTTGGGGATGCATCATAAAACCTTACTGTCCCATCAAACGTTCCAATTGTCGCCATTGGATTACATATATGTGTGATTGTATTTCTTGAAAGGACCCTATCGACCATTAAATATTTATAACCGTGATAATTGCTCGACCTTGTGCTTAGTATCACCTTTTGTGCAATTGACACTGCTATATATACTGACAGGTGTTCTATTATTCGGAGAAAAAAGATGGACACTAACCAGATGACGATCATCGCTTCCTATGGAAAGTTACAGTTGGCCTGAGCTCTTGGTATTCAGTATCATTCATTAATACTGTAGCTCGGACATAGCGTCAACCAGAAATTATACTTTGATAGTACATGATTGAATGTGGTCTAACTCACCCAATCCTTTCTTACCATATACTAATAATTTAGCTACTATACGACAGCTAGCTGCTATACACTGGATTTGACCCATCCTGTGAAGATATGATTTGTTCCTTCAACTCACTGCACAAGGTGACATATAATCAATCATATTTAATCAATCCAAGTTTATATTATTTGCTAGATATGCACAGGTTCAAGAAACCAACTGATAATGTAACATACCTTAGTTATACTGAAACAACTCAGAATTGTACCTGGGTTGTATCAGTTATCCTTGGTTCCACAACCATTGTATCCTGTCTACTAATTTTATTCTCCTTCGTATCCGCTAAACTATTATGTTATACATACTAACTCAGCTTATTGTGTTTCAGTATCCTCCTTTGAGCCAGCTATTTTATCTTTAACGAAGGAATATCACTAATAACACACCAATCACCTTTTCAATAACAAAACCCTGGTATGCCAATGTTATGCATATGTCCTCATTGATTTTATGACCCCACATTAACTTACCATTTCGTCTTATTAATATACTGGAGCCAAATGATTCAGAGCTTTGGTAAATTATACAAGAACAAGACATATACACTACCGTGGCAACCGCCATGCGAGTATAACTAATTAAACAGGTCTGTATATAGAGGGCCCGACCCACAACACTGTAACACTACCATATAACATACATTTAGACTTGTAAACAGTATAGAGAGATATCGTCGCAAATGTATTATGCTTGCTATTTAGGAATTTTCCCCGTTTAATGTTTAGAACAGGCGAAACATTTCAACAATTTTCACATAATATGGGAAACGATTCTGCGCTGATATTAGTAACCAAGGAGCTGATTGTCACAGTAGAAAACTCACACAGAAGAATAAAGATACTAAACAGTATTGTATAAATTAATAGAAGGTCCATTTCATAATATTCCCTAAAAGCACAATATCAAAAGTACTGCATGATAAGTTGGGAATCTGAGACAGTAATACAACTCATAATAATAACACAACTGGCTTATTTGGGTGAAATAGGGAACCTGGATCGGAACAAGCATGACGTGTGGCAATAAGCGCGATTTAGGATATATTTGTATTGTAAACTGCCTGATAGCATCAACACCCGACATCACTAAAAACCAATACCACCACAGATGTATACATTAGGCATATATACATAGCCAGTAAAAAACAAAACCTTAAATAGTATTTCATAAACACACACACATACACACACATACACATATATATACACATACACACACATACTCACACGAGCACACCCATACTCACACACGCACGCACACGCACGCACGCACACACGCACACACACACACTCATGAAAAGTACAACTGATCGTATTACTGATCAGTATCGTCAAAAATCAGCATTAGAGGTTAATGAGATAAATCCTTCATCTTAGATGTTTAATATAAATAACCATCGCTTCTTAAAGTATTCTTAATATATTTATTGGCATTCATGCTTTGATATTGGTGCCTTTAACCTGGTAGTGTATTATAATTAAGGTTTGAAATGCTCTTGCTAGTAAGGACGCTTTGTTAAATATACATTATTATTAGTAGTAGTATTATTAGTATTAGTATTAATCATTATTTATCTGTGAAAACAACCTTGAACTTGCTTGTTTTTAGAACAGGTTTAAGTCTGGGCTGCAACACTAAATATCCAATCAATATACTTATGACTTATTTTCAGGAGCCATTTCATTGATATATCTATAATTAATTTTATTATTGAAATCTTGAAAAGGATACGCCTTCCAGTGTAGTTTTCGGAGAAGTAGGGTAATATAATAAGATTTTCGAGTATTTTTCACGATGCTAGCTGCACTATTCTGAATTCGCTGATGTGACACTGCTATCTTAGCAATTATAGTTCAGAATAATTCAGCAATTAATTAGCATCATGACAGAGCTGGAATCTAAGTATATCCCTCCCCAAATTCTTAATATTCTCTTATTTGTCGGTTTTTGTTATTATCCTTTCTATGAATAAAACTAGACTTAAGCTCGTTGCGATAAAAAATGATTCCTATTAATAGTCACGGGATTCTCGGCATTATCGGTAGAATGGACACAATAGAAGGTTTTCCATTATTAAATTGAGCTCACCCAAGCAATCTCATAATTTTACCGACTAACAATGTTACCGATGTCTATGCCATGCCATATCCGGTTAGATGGCTGACTGGGTTGATAGTGTTACGTTAATTCAATATTATATTCTGCGAACATGTTTCCCAACCATTATTCCAGCTCTACGCCATAAAACCATTTGTGCTTCAGATTTCTAAACTAATATATATACTCACCAAAAGAAGTAAATATCTCCATTAATATACACAGGTGATATTGTATATTTAACAGATAAGTCATTGCAAAATATAAACCAAAACTGGTCAAACAAAATCAAGATAATAATATGACATTTAGGTTTGTCTCAAATAACAAAAAGTGAAAAGTGAGATTCAGACAAATCATTAAATTCGAGGGAGGCAATGAAGTAACCTGATTAATAAAAAGAGTTATCTAAACAGTTTTAATGTTATCCGAATTACATATATTGATTATGTAGAAATACACACCTTGGTGTTGTTTCCCACTAGAAATACGTGTTCTCATTTGGAAGAGGAACAGTTAGTAACAGCTCGATTCCAAAATAACAACACATTAGTGTGCAAATTCAGAAATAAGTGAGGAATGAATCTGTAGTTGAATGAGTTAAAACGTGAGTTAAGAAATGGGCTATTGAACGTGTGAGTTTTGTATTTAACATTTTAAGTCAGTGAATGATTGAATCAGTGAGTGAAAACGTGAATAAGTAACTTAATTGGTAATTGAGTCAATGAGTCAATGAATAAGGCAGATAATAATTCAACGAGTGAGTATATAAGTTAATAAGTGAATGTTTCTCCAGACGTTTCTGTCTCAAACAGTGCCAATATTAGTGAGTTAAATAGTGCATGCCGTAGCAGTACTACAATAGACGTTGTTATGCTTAAAGGTCGACATAGTTTGCTTCTCTCGATTCATTACCTTTGCAAGCTTCCCATCCCATTATTTCTAGCGTCTGTGTCTGTGAGAAAGTCAAGCTGTAACAATTTAATCTATTACTTCATGCAGAAATATAATTCTACATAAGTGTCCCTCATACTAATAAAAAAGAAGCAACAAGTAAATTACTTCCAGCATTATGTTTTGTTTATATTTACTTCAAAGTTGTTAAAATTAACTTAGGACCTGAAGTGCACGCGCTAAATCCTTGACGCTAAAATGAAGAACGAAACACGATGACAGACACTTTGGAAAAGGCTTTTTTTTATTGATCGACATCATGAAACACACGGGAGTCACCTAATCACCATAATGGCACTGATCATTGGGACCATAACAGCGTATGTGACTAAGATTACTCTAAAGGATGAACAACGCATCATGGGGGCAAGTACAGAATGGTGCCATTAACTAAAATATAATAAAAAAGTAATGTCCCATGACCTAGATATAGATTTTAGAACCAGGAAAATATTTACATAACATATACTGCCAGTCCGTGTTATTACTACCAGCACCAAATGAATCAAAGCTTGCCATAATTTAAAATTAGTTTTACGCTTTCGGTGGATAGTTCAATAATCCTAGTTATATTGGCGATGAAAACATAAACCAAGTTAAATAACAATTAATTATAGCAAATCATTAGACCCCATTTAAATATTTGATCGTAATTTATTAACTTATTTATAGGAAATATTATCCAAGGTCGGGACATACTAACTTTTTGATTTTGCAATATTAATTGTATTTGTCGAACTGTGTAATAATGCATCTGATACGACTTATGGTATTAGCAGAGTAACATCGGCGACAACAACAACTAGTACAACTACTTCAACTACTTCTGCTACTACTAGTAGTAGCATTCTCACGACATTTGGCGCAGTGGGTAGACTATTACATCAACATCCTATAGACTTTCACTCACCTTTCTTTTTGTGCAGCATTTTCCAACTGAGTCATCCTTTTTGTAATAAGTCTAATTTATGATCGGTGCAAATGCCAAGCAAACTACTTGCATATTGTTAAAATAAATATCGGTGAATAAACCTTGGTTAGGTTGGTAAACTCCTGCCCTCCCGACTACTAAAGTGATGCTATGCTTCGACCAGTCTTCACATATACAACAAACACTTTCACAATAATCAACAGGTTTAGCACAATATATGTATAACATTAATGCGTCGTGTTCACTTGTACTGAATGCCGTTGTTTTGGGATTTATGTGATTAAGCAAAGTGCGCCAGACCCTTGGAAATATTGTAGATAATTATTATGCGTTTTTGTGCACGTGCGTGAGTAAGTGTGTGTGTGTGTGTGTGTTTGTGTGATTGTGTGTGTGTGTGTGTGTGTGTGTGTGTGTCGGTGAATGTGTGAGTATGGATATATATGTGTCGGTGTGTGAGTCTTAGGTACACATATCCACCTAATTAATAGTGTTTCAGGCTAATAAGACATATACAATATGTGATACTAGAACCTGAGTGAATCTGTCCATTAATAAATATGTTTGTTTTTATATTAAAACACTGTTATGATGTTTGGACAAGCTATCAATTTAAATGTAGAATATGAGTAAATAAGATCAATGTCTCATTTCACAAATAATCTGTATATATATATATATATATATATATATATATATATATATATATATATATATATATATATTATATATATTAATATAGTTAAGTATTAAAATAATTATATTAATCAGTTCCATTTTTGTATAACAACGTTGTTTTATATATATATATATATATATATATATATATATATATATATATATATATATATATATATATATATATATATATATATATATATATATATATATTATATATATCATTATATATATAATTAGATAGGCATATTAAATGTAGTATACAAATGTATCATAATGTATATATATATATATATATATATATATATATATATATATATATATATATATATATATATATATATATATATATATATATATATATATATTATATAGTTTATATTATGATTACGTTAATTTCAATTCTACAAAACAAGGCAGATATATTAGAATTTGCAATAGAATGCTAATAATATATATATGCGATGTAATTTCAAAAGAAACACTGATCTGAACAACAAACGCCCATGTTGACTCTACAGGTATATAAACAGCATACCTTGAAATCATTGGCTAACACTACTAAAAGTACATCAGTACAGACCCCAACGGATTGCAAATCAAACATGCTTTCGTGGGGTTCATTGCCGTAGAGAGTTAGCGCTCACGTAAGGTGATGACCAAATATGATCCCTATGATCAAGTTCCCAGTCAAAGGTAGAGGAGCAATCAGCTGCTTCCTGTTCAGATTACTAGACATCCATCACCCAGTCACCATATGGCTCACCAAAGCTGATACAGTCTGAGGGACGATCGATGCGTCTTCTAATAAACAGATATCCAGCTATCCGTTGTTATTGGGCAGTTAATTGTGAAATGAAAGTTGCAGGCCGTGATATTGCCATACACTAGGTTTAGTGTAACATACACTGACGAAGTGATTGCTGAACAATTAATCAAAATAAATGTCCCAGAATTTTCTTAAATATAAATCGACCAATTATAAATATACATTATCCATAATGGGAAGGATGTTGCTATCCAATTTAACACAAATATCCTGATCGTATAGGGAATCCACATAAATCAATGATTGGATTGTGTCTGTTCTTGGTCAAATAGATTAGATATGTCTTACCTGAAATAAGCAGGTCATATTGCATCGTATCCAAGTGTTGTGATGTACAAATTTATTTTTTAAACCATAACAAATTACTGTTGTCGGTGTCAAAGTTGTTACCATTTACATATATTACCACCTTGGTATTAATGCATTACCACGCCATATGTGGTGTTAAACGATACATATGTATGTGGCATCACTAACATTCATGCCTGTATTGAAATTAATATATATATATATATATATATATATATATATATATATATATATATATATATATGTGTGTGTGTGTGTGTGTGTGTGTGTGTGTGTGTGTGTGTGTGTGCGTGTATGTGTGTGTATCGTGTGTGTGTTTTAGCTGTGTATAATAAGGCACAAGCACAGAAAATCTCGAATCGTGAATTCGAACCCAGAGTGGCGACTTATGTGTGTTTTGTGGTACATATAAAGAGGCAACAGGCACAGAGGATCAACATATCTAAATATCATTCGAGACCTACCTCCATAAATCTAAATACAAATACAACTATACGTACATTAATCTAAAAATAAAATGTTCCATACCTCCACGTATTGATAGATGTTTACGCATACCTAAACATGTGTCTGGTCTACTCATCAGCCTGTGGGAATCAGATAATTTGCTTTTCGAACGCGACAAATATGTCACACCCACAAGAAAGCGGCTACATGCAGGCTACGTACAAAAAGCGGAAGCACGTAAAAAACATACCATTTGATACCAAAGCTCGCGGCAAACAACACGTGCATGTGGTTCAATGGTGGCTTGCTACATACATATCATAAACTATTTTGACACCACAGTTTACATTCAACAGTAATTTTCTGCGGTCCAAAAGAAACCTGTATATAAAACATTTCGACACCTCAGATGCTGACCTCAGCTTTATTCTCGGGTTCGAATAACTGAATAAATCCTACCTATATGAACCATGTATCAATACACGTCCGACTAGTCTGGCGTCAACATTCTTCTCTAACATATTAAAAATATAAGCCTTATATATAGCCTCAGCGTGTTAACAAACATTACAGTTTGTTCATAACAAAGAGAATGGACACTAACTCAGTATGGACTCACTGAAGTGATTTAGATAAAATAACACGAAGTAGCAATACTGCACAATGGGTTATTACTGGACTAGAAATGTGTGTGTGTGTGTGTATTTGTGTGTGTGTTTGTGTGTCTGTGTGTGTGCGTGTATGTGTGTGAGTGCGTGTGTGTGTGTGTGTGCGCGCGCTTGTGTGTGTGTGTGTGTGTGTAATACATGGATATTCTCATATGAATAGCTGTTTCCCTCTCTCACTCTAGAGGGAGATATATAGAGTGAGAGAGAGAGAGAGCCATATAAAAGCACCAAATTCTTCAAACAATCCCACACTTCAGGTTGTATTAAGTATTTGTATATATCAACTTCCATCTATATAATGAGACCGGGCACAACATTTCGGTCTCACTAAACATATGTTTTCAATAAGCAATATTGGCATGTCATATCCAGGTTTAAATACAAAAAGCCAAGTTATCCTATCTAAAACCATACGTTTGTCTACTTTATTATATGGTGTTGATTGTCTATCCGTGAGTGTCAATAATGTCTCTAAGATTCAGTCTGCACAAGACAACATCATAAAATATGTTTGTGGTCTCAGCAAAAGATCTCATCATAGTAATTTTCTTCATATTCTTGTCATAACTGATGTGAATAATCTTTAAATGAACAGAACAAGACTTTATTTACCAGAATATTTCAAAATGATTCACCAACCAGGAACCTTTGTGTATATTTATTGATTTATTTCTCACTCAAAATTTCTTAATACTTGGCACATTAGTAAATCGAATTGTTCATATGAGTATTTCTCCTGCTAGACTTATTTTTTCAGGTTGTACCAATTCTAGTCAATATTTACACACTGTTGATGAACTCATCGACCCATTACGATTTATGTTAGACAATGATAATTATATAAAGCCGTGGTCTAGTGAGTATCTTTTAGTTAAGCTTTTAACAAAATCTTCTTAAATATTATTGCTGTATTAAGCTTGTATTGTTCTTGTTTATAGTAAGCTGTATGTACTTCTATCATGTATTTTCTCCGTTCTATGGAGGATCAATACAACAATATTTATAAACCTTTAAGCCAAAACACTGGGTGTTATCGAGGTCAATTTATTTATTTACCAATTTCGGAAATCAATATCTTGAGAACCATGACAGTTAGCAATGTCGAATCTGTTCAATTACAGTATACGTACTCCTGCGTAATAATAACATGCACGCCAGTATTCATATATAACCTGTTCTCAGAATTAAACCACATACATTTAAATATATATATTTTAACTTTTTTTAGGTTTCTTATCAGCATGTGGGATAGGTGGTAGCTGCCATCTAATCGTGCAGAAGGCGGCTGTATTAAGTATACATCGTACTCTTCTAATCTAACACTATTACAAAAGAAACACCAGAATATTTATCAGTATACTCGTGAATTCCAAACGGGGCATATATCATATGTGGGAGGACGTGGAAGGAGGTCGTGGTGCATGTGAAATAGGAACCTGTCACATTACGTATTTGAGATCAATGCGGAGCATTTGACATGTATGAGAAGAAGTCGTTTCGAATAGGCTAGGCATTTTATATTTATATTTTATCTTCACATTGATATCAACGAATATCTATTTCACGATGAAAATTATCTAACTTTCTTCATCAAAACAGATGTAATGTCACGCTGGCGTGTCATATTGAAGAGTGTAATGACTGGGTGAAGGCATTTCACATGAAAAGTAACAGAAGCTCAATGTGGAATTCATGTGGACACAAATAAATAATATTGTCAGATATAGCTCTAAGAGTGAATCGTACATTTACACAGACTTGTTACACATACATCTTCTTGCATCCGTGTATAGATGAGTATCAATATCAATCATATAAATTGTTAGTTAGATGTTATTTTATCCTTTTAGTAGTATTTAATACATGTACTGAAACACACCGAACTCTCCATAGGATACTTTTATGGATACTGCAGAATTCAGGTTGGATTATGTATTAACTCACAAGGTTATGCATTTTCACTGCCTTAGATTACATTAATTTTATATTGATTGGCATTATGTAAATGCATAAGATGCTAAAAGGCACGACGACTCACAGTGTCCAATTACAATAGCCACAACTAGTTTATTAACTGATGTGCTAGTTTATTAATACAATACGAAATAAAATAATATTTACTTTTATTGTTCGCAAATGTCTTAGCATGAATGTTTAGATATTGTACGTATGCTAGAATATATCACTGAGAGGTATGCCATCTGAAATCATGTGGTTTCTAGTAATTATATATTGAGGGGATAAAGCCATTACATCTAGGTAAAATAAAAGTGTAGCTATATTTTGTATTAAATTCAACATACACACATTAAATAAAAACAACAATGTTTCTCATGTGTAAAACCCCTTAAATGATATTCCTTACAATATAATATACCTTAAAAATCGACATCTGCCGTTATCTAACTATAAAATATTCTATTTTCATAGATCAAAGGAGCACTAGCACACACTATCTATTATTTGACAAATGTGTTTATAACTTCTCAAAATTCCGTTACTTTTAAATAAAATTACATTGTAGAATTATTAGGTATTTCTATGATTACTGGGCAAACGTAATGGCCGAGCTTAATTAACAAATATCACCATCTGATTTCATCATCTGAATATAAAATGTAACGGGCCCTTATTTAACAGTTTAATAGTTTTGACGTTTACGGAGTATGACAAAATATAACTATTTACAAATCAATGGTTCGTCCGTCACACATATGCGTTTCCTTAAATTAAGTAATGTATTACTGTGTTATGTACATGAACTGTGTATTGCATAATTCGAGCTAATCAATTCGAGATAATCAGCTACCTTGTGGTATATTTGCGAAATTACACAATTTCCCACATGGAATCTTTTCTGACTGCATTTGAATAGGTAATGGCACAATTCATAAGGTGTAGCTATTTAATCATATCGTTAGTCTTATTAACGTAAGTTAGAGATTTACGACACCCAATTCTAGAATGGCATAATGTTTTAAGAATAATTGAATGGGCTACTATGTGAGAATGCCAGAGTATCGTTCCTTTAAAATTGCTTCACAAATCTTCCAATCTGATTACTGTTATCAAGATATATGGAGTTTCAAATCTATAATCTAAGATTTGAGTAAATAAATATGTGTTATATCCGTATTAGTTTATTATAATCGCATTATTTTGAAATTACCTTACATTACATTGTAATCAAATATAGTGTCTACATAATAGGTGACCGGAGGAAACTGGAATAATAGAAAGAAATCAAATTATAGAATAGAGTTTGTCTTATATGGGCTGAACTTATGGTGCCATGGCCAATAGGTACGAACCTTTGGGGAAACCTTATGCGGGGGACAAAACATGCACGTAACACACACACACACACACACACATGCACATGCACACACGCACACATGTGTTTGTATATATATGTGTGTGTGTGTTTGTGTGTTTGTTAATCAACGTATGTATTTCGAACGAGTATTGGTTGTGTGTGTGCGTATGTCTAGGTGTATTTAGGTGTATGTATGTATGTGCGCACGTGTGTTTACTTGCGCGTGTGCGCGTGTGCCGGTGTGTGGCCATTTACCTGTTCGCGTATGTGCATGACTATCCGTATAGGTGGGTATGCGCCTGGGGATTTGTTTACAATACCTGAATAAACTCTCCTGACGTATTGCCTTTTCTTTGTCATGCTCTCCTTATCTCACTTTCTATCTCACCCTTACTTCCTGCTTCTAACCCTCGTCATATTCTTCATTTTATGGATCTCATAATCTATTTATCCATCCGACCATCACGCTCTATCTCCCCCCCCTCTCTCTCCCCTCTCTCGCTATCGCTCTCTCTCTCTCTCTCTCTTGTCTGTATCTCTATCACACTCTCTCTATCTCTCTCTCTCTCTCTCTCTTTCTCTTTCTCTCTCTCTCATCTCTCTCTATAGCTACTATATCCAATTATAATTATATATAAACAAATATATTATAATACAAATCCAATTATTTATATAATATATTAATAATTATATATATATATATATATATATATATATATATATTGTTTTAAAATAATAAACCACCATCAGTTGCAGAATCAAGTCTAAGACAATAATAGCTACTATATAACCAGCCAAAGGAACAAACTGATAATAAACAAAATATGTCGTTCTATGAATACCAAGATCCAATTTGTTATGAAATATTCCTTCAATAATTAAAGTATTTCCGAGATAATACCAACATGTGTCGTCAGCAACTGCTTAGAGTAATCATATGTTTAAACGTGTTTATTATATGTATCTTCTAAATAAAGAACAAAGGCTATTGATTTCCGTTATCAGGCTGAATAATTCATATTTTCTGATTATGATCAATAACGTGAGGGATAACAACTGTGGGAAACTTTATCCAATTATAATAAGACTATTTTGACACTGGTACCTGGAAAAAGGTAATTCAGAAATTACAAAAATAAAAGTTTGTGGGGGGGGGGGTGAGAAAGAGTGATGGGGAAATGATTGATGTTTTACGGCCACTTTTGTGCACAAGGTAGGCTAAATGGGCCGAGCGACCTCCGAAGGTAATGAAACGAAGTGAAAGACGAAACAACCTTCAGATATGCCCACGCCGGGATTCGAACACGGGTGGTAGTGATCTGTGGTTCAGCACGCTACCGCTAGACCACGGAGGCGCCCAGTAAAACAAGAGTGATGACGAGATGAAAATAAATAGATAGGGGTGAGTGAGAGAGAGAGAAAGCGACAAAGAGCGCAACAGAGAGCGAGGGAGAGAGAGGGGGGGATAATAAGGCAATATCTACATTTTACTCATAAACTGACATCCTACAGTTATATAAATAGTCAAACGTATTATTTAAATATCCAGAACATACACTATCAAATACATATTTTCCTTTACTTCACATTGTGGTTTAATCACATAACAAACTATACTGTCAACATAATTAGACGACAACTACAACACTTATCCTCCTAGTATGTCGATGGTTACCTCGTTAGAAATAATTATTATATAGAATATTACAACAAATGTTTTCTTTTCTTGTTTATTCTCTAGTATGACCCCCCCCCCATCGTGTAATGGTTCTGTTCAAGGTATTATGTATAATGTTAGAATTGGTTATACCTTCGGTATTGAGATTTAAGCTTCACAATGATATCAACCTATATCGACTTAATACCGACGATGCATATACGTGTCTTTACACAGCGTTAAGCTTCCATAGACGCCATGGATATGTATTTTAAATATGAATGTCCGTGTCCAATATGAAAATTAATGCTCTACGCAATTCTAGGCCAACATTTATATATCACCAACCTCAATGTTAATATCAGCAGGACGAATAAAGCTAGGATATCAACAATAGATATCAAACACGTTTACAATGATCACCGCATATCTTTATTTCTTTGCCAAGGTGTTCTTTATCTTTGCTCAATTTTGTATTAGTCAGATATTTTAAAGGATGACTCGTTAAACATGTATGTGTTCATAATATAAGAACAAATGTAATAGTAATATATAATTATTGTGTTCGTGTGTAGAGCTGGAACAATATAAGTTAGGTAATATAATACTAAAGGGAATATTTCATTGAATAAAGATAACGTATTTATCGGGGTTACACATCGGATCGAACATTGCGTGAGTTAGTAATCACTAACTGTGTTAAGCGGTAACTTAATGAAGCTACAGTCTTAAGCACAATTTCCTTCAGGCAACCCCCCCCCCACACACACACACACACAACACACACATACACACACGCGCGCGCACGTACACGCATTCCAGAAGATGAGGATCATAGCTATAAAGATAATAGGTTTAGATTTTATTCTGAAATTATTATAAAGGAATATTTGTATTATGGGGAAATCTTAAGATGACATATTAATAAGGTAACATCTGACTCCGTCCTTACTATAATAAATACAATATGGAGTTAAAGTGACCTGAAATCATTGAATAACAACATGATATACCAAAATAAGGGCAGTTCAACATGGATAACAATTATGTGGACATAATTAAAGACAATTATTAGAAATAACTGTAGAGTAAATCATAAATTTGGTGTTATATTACATTTGGACAGATTTCTTGATAATAAGTTTTACATCCGTGTATAGAAACATATCTATATTTACTGTAAAGATTTATATCTAGAAGTCATTTGTTTGCTTTCTAATATGTTAGTTCGAATTTATATTCAGGGAAATATAATGATTTACCAATGTAACTACACAATAACCGAACAGCTACAACAATAGCTGACAGTACTCAATTAAAAACAAAATGTAGATCATTAAGTGAATTTTGTTTTATAAAATCAAAACATTAAGAACTAAAATTACCATTTATATCTATCGTTCGCTTCTAATAAATGACACTAAAAACATATCTATTCGTGTTTGCTGTTAAATACCTGAAATTAACGGAAACAAACACGAAATGTGGTAGAATGAAAGCAAAAATATGTACCAAAGTCGAGTGTTTTTCGTTTAGTATGTATTTTATTTAGCTATGATAATGTATTTATCTGAAACTATTGCGTAAAAGTGTTTTTTTTTTGTTGTAATATAATATGCTCTATCTAGAGAAGAAACAACAGATACAATTACTTTATAAAAATTATGTTATCATCGATTAAGTTGAAACATATAAATATTCTAGAACTTCCCCCCCCCCCGTGATTGTTTATCATGCTATCCTGAGATTTATGATTATTTTAACCAATATATCCAGAAAAAGACCGTAAATTCTAACCAAACCATAACGTTGTGCTATAGTTATTATAAAATCGAAACCTTACAAACGATTAAATAAGAACAAAAGTTTTGTAATCTGAAAGATCGCTTAATTGATAAAATTTGATTAACAAACCGCTATTTACAAAATAAATACATATAGTCGCATTTATTTACAAGATTATATTTTCATAGGTTGATAAAGAGCCACTAGGAAGCATTATTTATTCACTATCCTCTCGTATTCATACATTCTTATGGTTTAATTGCTTTACAAAACAAGTTGATGAGATCATGATTCTCTGAACGTAAAATATAAGTGGCCTTTTGTTTATTGAACTTGGCTAGCGCAAATTAAATTATTTCAACTTATGTCTATTTCCATTTGTACCTAAATATACACTTGATAAAAATAGCTCATAATCAATTTATATTTGCGTTAAGTATATAAAGTATATGCTGCCATTTTGGCAATTATTATTATACAGAGGTTGAATGAACAATGATGTTAATTCAAGCCAATTAATTCTTGATCATCAGTCAATTTGTGATGGCTATGATAGATTACACAATTTTAGCGATTCGTTATACAGGTAATAGTCGATTACGAGCTTGATTGGCTATGACCGACCATAAGTCGACAACTACCTGCATAAGGTGTTAGTTTAATGTGTGCCTATTAACTAAGTAATTTCGTTTTTTCAACATGATACACAAACATTATTATATAATCGAACCGTTTTACCTTTGATTCAGTAATAGAAGCATTCAGAAGGTGTACATGTTTAATAAGAGCAATAGTCATATTAATGTATATTATAGATTTATGGTACCCAATTCTAGAACGGTTAAGCATAACGTTATTTATATGGATCTGTTTAGAATAACTTATAAAATATTGGTTCGCAAACAGGTAGCCAATGCAGTTTTTGAAACATTTGGGTGATATGATCATATTTTCACTATGCGAGCTGAGCTAATCTGAATTCTCAGTAGGCTAACCACATATGTCACATAACAGGGAATTGCAATAGTCTATATCACATGTAACAAAGGCGTGGACTACAGTTACAGGTGCTTCTTGTGTCAAGAATGTTTTTAAACAGGTGGATGTTCTTAAAATTGTAGTAAGCATCGTGGCATACTGATGTGACATGTTAATACATTGGTAAAAAATAACCCCTATTTTTTACTGACCCATTAGGGGTAATCAAAGATGTACCCATCTATAATGCTGGTGTACTTAGGGAGTTAACACGATGTTGTGATGCCAAATAATTAATATTTGTTTTTTATCATTAGTCCTAGAATATTTTGAGTCATCCATAGCCAAATATCAGCAATTCAGTATTCCGAATTCCAAAATTCTTTGATATATGTACAAGTGATATTTAACCCCATATGGACTTAAACGTATATCTTGTCCACATAATAATGTTGATTTTAATGTGATGTTAAACATGTTTTACCATGGAAATATTTCTACTCATATATACATTGAAACATCTGCTGCCACGACATCATGAAACCAATTACAAAATGAATGTGTATGCAAATCAACACATCAAATTATAATGAACATCTTGTTACAGTATTGTTTTTTAACTTTTGGGAAAATAATTCAAAGCAAAATTAAACTGCAATCATCCCGCGGGACATATTGTTCAGAAAACCTATCATTCACGCGTAAAAGTTAGCAATTTCCCTTGATCATAGTATATACATAATAAATATTTAATATCCATAATGCAATTTAGTCTAACCAGATTAAAGGCCTGGGAATTTAATGCTAGTGCAATAATAATATTCTTATAAGCTTGCTCTTTCAATATATATTAAGGTATATTATTATAACTTGATACACTATTCCCATAATATAATTTGGCACCATGGAGCGTCTCTTAACGTTAACTTGTTATAATTGAATCTATTTGAGAACTCTTTCGGTGCAGAAAAGACACACACAGGAATTCAAACACAACCACACACACACACACATACAACCTTGCAGATAAAAAACATACTCACACAAGCACACACCTAGATACAAACAGAAACGCACTCAACACACTCCCGCGAACACCTATATACATACACACACAAACACACACACAAAATACAGATATACAAAATATATATATATATATATATATATATATATATATATATATATATATATATATATATATATATAGCGTATCTCGTGTGTGTAAGTCCTAACGCAATATATATGTGTGTGTGGGTGTGTACGTGCGTGCGTGTGTGTAAGTATATGTGTGTGAGTGTATATGTGTGTGTGTTTAGATATATATAAATATGCATGAATAATAAGTGAGATATATATATATATATATATATATATATATATATATATATATATATATATATATATATATATTATATATAACTCAGAATTAGACGCCTTTTCTGCTGACAGAGTTATGTTAGCTCATGAGACCCAATGTTTAGAAATATATTCCTAAATAGTTGTTTAGTTGTTTTGATCGCTAATTAAATTCATAATGTTATTCACGGTTTATTAAATTCAATATTCCATTATATTCATCCTCTTTTTCTTACCAATGATTATTTAAAAACATATGTTGACGTGCACAAGATGCATTTGTGTACAACAAATATTTGATATAAGGTATGTTTAATGATGTTGTTTACTCCCACTGTAAAATAGATCCCTCAATAAGAGCACACAACCAACAATTCCAATTGTTGTACAAGTTAATACATGCAGCCTAAAGCAATGGGTCACTATTGTTTTAGCTATGGATAATATTTTAAGGAAGATAACTGTTTAAATTATTTGACAAGCAAACATATATTTCTTAACATTTTACTTCCACAACTTCCACTATACCTACTAGATAGGTGAATTCAGTAGCTGATGGTGAATGAACTTTAAATTTACTTTAATGTATTATTGCATTCGTCGGAAGTTGACTTCATCTGTTTCAAATGCATTGTCTTTAAACCAGGAAATCACATCCACGTGATCCAAGCCTCATCACAGACGAAAACGATTGGAAAACTAGTTCACTTCTTAGACGGCCCTTCTAATAGTATTATAAAACAATTATATAATTTAATGTGAACATAGGCTGGTATTAATCCGTGCACATAGCCTACATAAAACATTGCTAGTTGGTAAGCGCATTTAGTTATCAAAGAATATGGCGGCGAGATTTGTCTTTTATAGAATACTTTACACATGTTACACATAGTAACTTTTCCAGTCTTGAAACACAAGGAGAGTCGGTGTTCAGAACGGGTTGTCTCATTACCGAAATATCTTCCCAAAATACGGATTGATGCCTATTAGAAACTATCTTGTTGTGGTCTTTTCCTGATATAATCAAGCCACATCAATTTAGATCTAACTAGGCAGACATCTAGAATATAGTTTCCATCACATTACTTGTTGATATTAGTTCGCCTAATCTGAGCTCAGTGTATATATGTTATATGTCGCCATTTGATCCTTATTAGTAACCTAATTTGTTAAATTAATGTGCTAACTCCTCGACTTTCAGCTGAATAAATAAGTAAATATAGAGCTACAAGAATATGTATTTGTTCTCTACAACAGGCACATATTAGTGTCTATGCTCACTACTTAAAATAATAGCTTTAAGCAAATGAAACTAATTAATGCAAAATAATGTAATTGTTGTGATAACAAGATAATTAGTAGTATTTAGAGTAATAGTAGCTGTAATATTAGTAATAGTAATAATGAGTGAGTGAGTGAGAGAGTGAATGGGTGGAACATACTTTGTTCACCTTCGCGATTGATCACATAATGGGTATATAATGGCGACGGATGAATCCTCGGCTTTTTGTCCCACAAATACAGATGTTACTAAGATACTCAATCATATTCTGTAGGTTTGCAGCGCATTAGATTAGCCACAATGCTATCGAAGTGCCAAAGGTAACAGCTTCAGAAATAAGTACCATGGGCAGTATAATAATAGTATTAGTAGTAGAACTAGTATTAGTCTTAGAAATACAAGTACTAGAAGTAGTACTTTATTTTATTGCATTAGCAGTAGTTGTTGTTCTGAGTAAATCACTAAGACTGGGAAATCCAAACATCAGGGAATATTAATTTCCTTAAACATGGTTAACAATTGCATGGTAGTTTAAATAAACTAAGCTATGTTTGTGTGTCTTATAATTTCAATACTATTTTGTGTGTTTTTGTTTTAATGTAAACGATTATTCAATTTTATTTCAATTTTAAAATATAGGGTAAAATTTAAATTAAATCACCACATGATATATATTGTATTCTGCCTTTGATAGTAACACGGACTTACGGTTAATCACTTTAAAACTAAAACAATTATCAATTCCGCTTCTTATTCCTATATTCAATTCCGGTGGTAGTACATTGCCTTACCTCTCTAAAATTTCACCATATTAATTTTTTATCTGCCACAGTAATCTTAAGCACGGAACCTGATTCAGCCGTAATGATGAGTGCCATTAGCTTGATTACGTGGCTCCCACATGCTACACCTTGTTACTCAAGCCAATTATTATTTCGTCCGCTATTTCGCTGGCGTGACGTAATTGGATAAAGGTTATTCCGAAGTGTTGCTCATCACCTTTCACTCTTCGTTAACGTCATGGCATTAACCAAGTGGGCGTGGGTTCCTAAGTTAATTGTAACGCATTTGATGAACATACTAGAAGCCGGTGTTATAAAAGTATAATGCTGACAGTAATCCGATTGCTGCTTGTCTATGTTAAAAAGTTCAGGGGCACTTTAAAAGCAAAAGAATCGTGTTCTGGAAATCCAGTAAATTGTATTTTTAAAGTATGACTAATTACGCGTATTATATGTCGGTAAAATACAGCAATATGCTAGAATTTGTTTATATACAGCAATAGACCCAAATGTTGCTGCTTAATAATAAATAGAGGATAACCTAAAGGTAATCAGGTCATACGAAATTACTAGATAAAGGTGGTCATCTGCTCTACTACGGATGTCTCGTTAATTAAATAACTTATCCGACTTCCACATTCAAACAAGTATTCACTTATTCAGAAACGTCCTTTTCATTAACTCAGTTGATAAGTGACTTACTGATTCAATGACTGATTCACTCAGAGACTCACACACAATTCTAGAAATACGATTTCTCACTCAATTAGCTTAAAAACCTACTCACTCAATCACCGAAGAACATACGCAATCATCGACCACCTTGATGCATTCACGTGTTTAGTAAGTGGTGTTCCCCTGGAAATCTACCTCCGACTAACAGCCGCCCACCCCCCTGATGTATATACCAACGCCTAAACATTACGGCGTCATCCTATCTATGTGTGTTTATTCAAATATGAAAGCAATTGCCGTGCATATGTGAATATGTAATGTATTACTGAACACAACATTTCAAGAATACATTGCGTCAGGTGCAGAAATAGCTAATTACTGTTACGTATTACTTGAAATTTAATACATGTAACATGACAAATGTATTTAAAACAAAAGCTTTCGTCCTAACAGTGAACTATAATGATCGAATTGATCATTATAATGGGGGTCATTTTTCAAAGGAAGACATACATAAATAGGTGCTATATAACCTTGTATCACCTGTATTGAAATGTATATTTTCAATGGAACGGTACTTGGTACACTCACTGTGCCAATCAATTAGAGTTCACCTCTGGCTGCGTGTTTATATTTTGACTCAGTTTTACCTCTCTACCAGAGGAAGAATACTAGTCGTGATGTTGGGAATGAGAAAAACCTCACAATATTAAACTCGCAACAAATATAGAAATATATTTTAATGTTCTTAAAAACCATTTAAATAAATTGGCGTATTTATAATATTGAAACCAGTTTATTATGTTTGAAATGTATGTGTGCCATATGTTAATATTTTTATTTGGATTATATTATCTTCAGGATGAATGGTTTTCAAATTCAAATGATACTTTGCCATACATGTCATATATATATATATATATATATTATTGTTTTCTGATGAACAATTGCAAGATTTCGTTAGATAACTGTTAGTACTCGAGCATTCAAAATAACGTCAATAATTTGTAAATACGACAATAGCTAAGAATATAAAATATATTAAATGCTAATAGATTATAGATACGGTACTTATTTATTAAATTCAGATTAGAGTGTTGTATTCAAAATCAATGTCTAATGCTAAATTGTACTAACGAACCCTGGGCATAAGCATACGATGTGTTTTCTAAACAAATTTAGTGTAGTACGTAAACATACAATCAGTAAACTTCAAGCAGAGTGACTGCATATGCTTGTTGGGAATGGAATTCATATGCGTTGATCTTTCTGCCTCTTACTATATACCCTAAATCGCACATTGCCCGTGCCAGACATCTTATATATTTACATCCAGATTCCTTACTACACCAATATAAGAAAGTTATGTCGTTACTACAGTATGTTTGAGTTTATTAGCTTTGTTATGTATAATGTAGAATATATATTGTTGTCCTCTTATATGGTCTGGCGAAACGACCTATTAATTCATACAATGCTGCTTGATGGATTTATACTCCTGGAGTCGTTTGTTACTCCGGCAGGCATCTCCATGGGTATTAAGCTGCGGACAGAGTTTTCCCCATATACTGAGTAATCAGATTACACTGATATAGGAAATATGTTAAATGTATAGCTATTATAATCCCGACGTGTCATTCGCAGTATCGGAGATCTGCCTGAAATCCGCTGTTCTCGACCATAGGTTAAATAGATCAAGTGGATAGGCGCTTTAATTTAGATCCCACCACACCTAACTGCATATACTTAGGGACGCTAAAATGAGCGTGAATGAACATTCCCTTAGGTATGAACGGAAACGTATGAGTGTTAGCTGTTAGGTTCGAGTAAATCGTAGTATTTACTCAGGTTTGAGACGATATTTCGTTCTAGTCCAGTAATAATCCATTGTGCAGTATTGCTACTTCGTTTATATTTTAGTTAAATCACTTCAGTGAGTCCATACTGGGTTAGTGTACATTTTCTTTGTTATAAACAAACTGTAATGTTTGTTAACACGCTGAGGGTATATATAAGGCTTGAATTTTCACTTAGGTTAGAGAAGAATGTTGACGCCAGACTAGTCGGACGTGTATTGATACATGGTTCATATAGGTAGGATTTATTCAGTTATTCGAACAGAAATAAAGCTGAGGTCAGCATCTGAGGTGTCGAAATGTTTTATATACAGGTTTCTTTTGGACCACAGAAATTTACTGCTGAATGTAAACTGTGGTTTATGAAATGTATGTAGCAAGTCACCATTGAACCATACGCACGTCTTGTTTGTTGCAAGCTGTGATATGTGATATGTGTATGTTTTTTACGTGCTTCCGCTTCCTGTGGGCGTGACATATTTGTCGCGTACCAAAAGCGAATTAGCTGGTTCCCACAGGCTGATGAGTAGACCAGACACATGCTTAGGTATACGCACACATCTATCAATATGTGGAGGTATGGAACATTTTATTTTTAGATTAATGTATGTATAGTTGTATTTAGATATAAGGGGGTAGGTCTCGAGGATGTTTAGATATGTTGATGCTCTGTGCCTGGTGCCTCTTACTATGTACCCTAAAAACACACACACACAGCCACACAGACACACAGCCACACATACACACAGCCACACATACAAACAGACAAACAGACAAACAGACACACAGACACACAAACACACATACACACACACAGACACACACACAGACACACTCACAGACACACTCACAGACACACACACAGACACACTCACAGACACACTCACAGACACACTCACAGACACACACACAGACACACACACAGACACACACACAGACACACACACAGACACACACACAGACACACACACGACACACACACACACACACACACACACACAATATATATATATATATATATATATATATATATATATATATATATATATATATATATATACTAACTAATAAAGTGTCATCCCTATAAATGAAATTATTCATCTGTTCCATGCCTCAAAACCGCATAAATGATAATCGTCATTTAATTCAATCGACTTGTAAAGCAAATTACTCGGTTGTTGCATGTCTCAAGTGCCAACATAATAATAATAATAATAATAATAATAATAATAATAATAATAGTAAGAATATATATTTAATAAACCTACTAAGCATAAATTACAAATAATATGTAATATAATAATACCCCAAATAATATATCTGTAAAAATCTATGTATTTATCTGTGAAAGCTACCTTAAATATGTGTGTTTTTAGAAGAGACTTAAAATTTCCAAGAGACGACGCTTTTCGAATATTTGCCAGCACCCTTTTCCACAAACACTAAACGCACAATCTAAACGCACAATCACTATATGACTAGAGCCGAGACAATGGCACCTGAAATGGTATCTGACTGGATGACCTGAGTTTTCGGGATGACTTTCTAATGGAAACCAGTTCACACAGGTATTCTGTCGCAAAATCATTAATAGATTTATAAGTTATTAACATAATTTTGAAATGGATACGCTGTCTAACAGGTTGCCAGTGTAGTTTTGAAGAATTGGGGTGATATGATCATATTTTCTAGTATTTTATACAATGCGAGCTGCACTATTCTGAATTCGCTGAAGGCGATTGATGTTATAATCAGATATGCCATATAACAGGGAGTTACAATAGTCTATATGAGATGTAACAAAGGCATGGACTACAGTTACAAGTGATTCATGTGTCAAGAATGCTTTTAAACGGTGGATGTTCTTAAGATGGTAGTAGGCAGCTCGACTTACTGATGTGACATGTTCATGCATGTTTATGCATTGGTCAAAAATAACTCCTAGATGTTTTACTGACCCATTAGTGGTAATCGAAGATGCACCCATCTGTACTTTGTATTTCTATGTGACATGTATCCTATGTTTTCACTTGGCTTATTATCATCTCATTTACGTTATGCAGTACCCATTTCACTAATCTACTACTTCATAGATAATGATAGCTGCTAAGAGAGCAAACATTCATATATATATATATATATATATATATATATATATATATATATATATATATTTATATATATATATATATATATATCTGTGTTTGTATTTGTGTATATATATGTGTGTGTGTGTGTGTGTGTGTGTGTGTGTGTGTGTGTGTGTGTGTGTGTGTGTGTAATATGCAGTACTTACTAAAATATGCATTTATACTGAAAAATAGTGTTTTATTTATTGTTCCTAATTGAATGTAGCCTAATTATATTTAGCTCTATAATCGTTCTACAAAAAGTATATTAAATATTCGTCCTTGTTAAAATTGTTACATGGCAAGTAGTATTAATGGTATTACTATAACTATTACTACTCTTGCTTTTATTACTACCACTACTACTACTACTACTTCTACTACTACTACTACTACTACCACCTCTATTACTGATAATGTTACTGTTATTATTACTGTATTGATTACCGCAGCTAATGTTGTTTAAACGACTTCGACGGTCTAGCGTTTAAGCATCTGGTACTTGATGTTAAGGTTCACAGGTTCGATCCAATCAAAAGGTAGAAAATCTCCAGAGTTTAATATCTCTGTTCACAACATCGTGGGTTGCTGACAAAGTTAAATGTAGGTTTCTGTCTCCACTGAATTGATTAAAATCATCATAGATATCCGTATTATTGGTCGATCTGTCTCACTGATGGAAAACCTATAAAATATATGGATTATGATATACCTTTAACGTTACATCTGCCGGGATCTATTAAGTTATGGCAAATGTTCATAATAGTCAAAAAGGGGGGGGGTTATACAAGTTGTACATTATATAGATACAACAAGATCAATGAAACTGCAAGTAACTAATGTAAGAGAAACATATAAATGTGTCTTGCTCGATTATTAATTCATAGAAAAGCTGCATCTTTGACGGGTGAAAATAGCCGTGTTATATAAAGGATACCTATAGGAAACCAGATATCGATGTCTACATTTAAGAACGACATGTATTTATGTCATTGAATTGAAGCTTTCTGAAGCGATACTCACTGCTCCGATAATAAGCAGTAATAGCTTAAGATGCCTATTCAAAAAGCTTGAGACCTGGTCGGGATGTGATAGCAAGAACGATGTATTAGAAATTGATTTCCTATAGTAGAGTTAATGCATTTCCGCTTAGCTACATTTAGCAAACAACAAAGTTAGTCACCGAACGGAGTGGCAAAGATATTCATCCGTGGTATACCTTTCTAGAACAAACAATAAAAAAGTATGCACAATGAAAAACAAAAACAATGTTTTATATATAAAATTGTAATAGGTATAGATCATACACAATTTCTAGATTTGTAATAAAGGTAAAGGTGATAAGCTGTATTGTAAGTTGGGTCTAATAATAATATTCCTTACAGACATATTTGATCCACTTGTGACTATCATTGCCATGTTATGACAGAAATTTTAAATTAGTCTAAGTAATCACAGCATATATTCTTGAAAGTCGCTTTAAATAATTTGGCTATAATTGAAAATTGATTAGCTAAAGCTGAACGGTTCGGTTAGATGGATAAGAAAAGTGTAAACATTAGTCCACCTTATTATTCTATTAATTATTGGAAATCCCCATAAATGAACTCTTATTTTAGCCTTAATGAAATGGTGGAACATTTTATGGACAGATATATTTCATTTTTCACAAATGTCTATTAAGGAATATGCTCAATTCGAATTGCAAACATCAACTATCCAGATACATTCGAAACTGACGCGTATATTCGATGACTAGGGACAATGTATGATCTAATGCGGGAATAATATTATAATTTAGTATTTAAGAGGTATCGAGTGTTTCCAATATGGCACAGACAAAGCAGTAATCAATCACTTATGCAATTATCATTATATCGCTGGCATGTTGGATTTTACTCAGAATAACAAATAAACATATACAGATCATATATATGATAAAAGTGGATATGTATACGGTTGATTTGCAACACTTGGTGAGTAAACATATATTAACTTGTTCTTATATTTGACATACGTGAATGGTTATTTCATGTTCAGCCAGTATCGGTTAGATGGAGTTATGAAGATATAAGGAGATACATGATTAATACTTTCAGATATGTAACTACACAGAAAGCTTTACTCAGCCCAATTACTCAGCATTAGAACTACCGGGGAAAAAACACATTAAAGGTCATACCTTCGTTGATTTATCAAGTACAAAATTGTGTTCATGTGTAGATTATATAAATACACCCTAAGAATAGTAATATACTAATTGTTTCTCCTTTTGTGACTACGTAACAGATAAACTAGGATCGCTAAATTATTAATCAATCCAATTACTTAACGTTGTTATATCCTTATCCTATTGTGAATAAAGGATAACAATACTCCTCTATTTAAATGTAAACGAGGGTTTCGCCGATTAAATTATCAGGACCCACTTGTTCATTCTTTTATAAAAAGAAGTATTTCTGAATATTACTATGACTATCATTTAGAAGAAAAAGCGTCCCTATAACATTTCATCAACGAACCCAAATTGCCTCTCTAACAATATCGATGTTACGGGTGAGGACTGGTGATTGCTATTTGAATTATAGTCAAGACGTTGATGAACTCTTTAGATCCTACATGGAACAAATACCAGTAGGAACTGTATACGTAACAATGCCAGTCAACCATAAATACATGGTTACCAGATGAGACTGGACTAATATGAAAGGGAATAGTCTACATCCACTTACATGAAAGTTCGCGTTAGTGGCATTCTGCCCGAAATATATCCAATGGAAAACTAGGATTTGTTTTAGTTGATTTACATTTCCTTCGAAAGTACAGTCTCGACATCAAAGACACTTTGTAAATATCTGGGTGAATCCATGACTGTGGCAATTAATAATACAATTGAATATTCTTCTTTGTAGGTGATATGGCTTATGACTGTTCATTTATAACTATTAATAATAAGTTCAGAATATGTTTAATAGTAACAATATTCTCTCCTGGTCAATAGCATTTCTAGATGTATTACTATATATAAGCTAAACATAAAATAGCCAATTGCATGGCCAGCCACAAAGTAAATAACATAATTTGAAAAATTGGGAATGATATATTAGTGAAGTGAAATTATGCAGTTAAAATAGAGCTTTGATGAATCAGGTGATACTTATAAAGTATGTACTTCTTAGAACAGTTGCTATATTCTAAAAGAAAATGAAAACTATTGCAGTCCAAAACGTTAATGAAAGTATTTAAAATAACACTTTTAATATATAATTCAACGCATATTTCAAAGTAAGCTAGAAATAGATGACGGACTATAAACAATTACAATTGATAACTGATAATATCAGTAGCTAGTAAGCCACCATGCTGCGATAATGTAAACTGACTTCTTTTGTGACCACAATAATAGCGCTTCCATTCTAGACTAATGCTTTCTTCTCATGTTTGTCTCCGAGATAAATCTGGTCGACAGAAGGTGATAGCGCTATAATGGGCGAAGCCATTAACTTGGTTCACAGTCCCTCATGTCCTGCCCTGAAGAAGGCAAGCAAACGATGACAACGCAGTGTACTCAGGTGGCGTAAGGAAATGAGATAGCTTTGCACTAAAGCTGATATCCTTTGACCATTCATCGCTGACGAAGGCTTAACGAAGTGGATATGACGTTTTACGTTAGAGAGATGGGTGTTTGTTCAGAAACACAGAGTTGAGGTCAGACAAAAACATCATCCGGAGTCATTGTTAACCACTGTTCAGGAGGGGGGGTCCCCACTGGGGATACACCGCTACTTGAATAATTGGCCAGGATGTAAAAAGACGTCATTTGATAAAATGATGACCACAAAACTGTAATTCAAATTGGCGTAATACAAATATTTAATTTCAGTAAATACTAATAAAGTTTGATAGATCACGTATACCTCTGTCGGATTTTGTTTGTTCTCCAATATTTCTGCCTTTCCCTGTTTATTTTTTTAATTCTTGCTCTTCTTTCGTTTATTCTTTTTCTTGCTATACTTCTATCTATTTATCTGTATGTTTATCTGTTTGTGTGTAATGGGTTCTATTTTTTATTTGATTGTATTTGTCACTGTTCTTAAAATCCCTTCTTCCCTAGTAACTTGCAGTCTCTTTTTAAAACGTATTACATAAGCACATATATTTGATACATTAGTGACTATAGACTCATGCACTACTGGTCTCTATCAATCTAAGAACATTTGTAATATCGTTATTATAGAAGATGCCGTACATAATGGCACTCTACGAAAATAACGGGCTAAAAGAAGGTGGTTAATACAATTCATCCTCCTAGTTCTTTATATTTATATTCTCTACTCTCATGTAAGAGGACTTTTCGCTTCGCTTTGTACTATAGCATCCCTAACAATAGGTGGTTAATGTCATACTAGAGGAATTCAATAAATCATTTTGTGTTCGATCTTCTGATACTTGTGGATATATTTTTCCCCTTTGGATATCTGCATATGACAACTTTCGTCGGTCGTTTTTATGCACAAAACCAAAGTTAAATGAAGTCTTTTGAGCATTTGTTCTTTGTGTGTTACTTCAGGTTTAGTCCACAAGTTCACGAAATTGATTGCGTTCAAAAAGTACTTTCGTTAAAGTGAAGATCGTCTAGCATATTATGAAATCTAAAATAAGATACTAACATCGTAATCAGTACCATTGTTAAATTCCAGTTAAATAAAGTTAATACAATGCAGTTTACGATAATGTAAGACAAGGAAGGCAAATGATAAAAACAATTTATCCACTTTCTGGGAATAAATCAAAGAAGGAATATTACAATGATTAGATCACTGGTTGATTTATATAATTCGTTTTTCCTATGATACTTAACATCAAGTTAACGGTAAAGGTCAGATACATTAAGGTTAATACGCATTTTAGAAATACATTTAATAACTAACTATACGCTATGTTATCTTTACAAATATATTAGGCCTGAAATACAACAAATAATCAACCGTTTGTTAACTGTTCTTAGGCTATAAAATAATTGGGTCTTTAGTAACTAGGATTTAAGTCAACAACTATATGTAAGCTGTTAGATCTTATTATAACTATCCACTGAAAGTGTTTCTAGTTTGTTGTTCTTCAAAAACATCTTGCAAAACGTGTTTTTTGAAGGTCTTGTTTAAGCAGCATATCGATTCATCTGACAAATTGTTCTATGTAATAGTAAAACTGTTTTCATACTGATTGAATATGATATTATGAGTATTCAATTTTCAGTGAGATTGGTTACTTTATATTGCATTGATCTTATGTGACACATTACATACCCGATGCCTGATAACCATTCAAATTATCGAGCCGTTTTAAAAAGTGTTTCTATCTCACCCAGCTTCATTTCCACAAAAATAATGTTGAATGATTATGTCCCTTTAAGAAGTTCGATACTACTATTGTAAAATTTCGGTCACTATTAAGAAACCAAATATGCCATTAATCGGATGCCTATTTCTAAATCCTGTCTGAAGAAATATCTGATGAGGGCAGAAATGAAGTAATCTAAGATTTTCCAATATGTATCCACAACGGTGCTTCTTTCATACACACCATCAGCTGAATGTTCGCTTTACATAAATATTCAAATGAGACTGTTTAATTAGGTAAAACATCTAAACTATTATTAATAGCATATGTATCAGAATGTCATCATACAATTTTCAAATCATTCTCATAACATAAATTAAATTTCATCTGATAATGAACCGCGTAATAAATGTTTGCAATCTTATATTAGTAATCGACATCAATTACTAATAATATGTTTCAAGTAATTCACTTTGTAGTATATTATATATTGACAATCCTGTGTAGTAATATTGCATCTCAATATATGTTTAATACATATAGACATATCCAAAATGTCCGACCCTAAAATAAATTGATATTCCATGATGAATATGATATTATAGTCTACAGATCTTGGTAGTAATTTGTGTCTGTAGACATTTATTATTCAGCCTCCGGATTATATTTAATATATTTAACACGTTATTCCATTAGCGAAATTAACATCTCATTTAACCTCGATATGATACTGTACTCATACTGAACAATGTCCATTTAAAATATTGCATCATTTTACCTCCTGTTAAAACGTAATACTTCAACATTTGACGCTAGTCTATTTTCCCTTTATGAGAGGATACAGCTGCCAGTTCACCCGCCATGGCATAATGTCTTATTTCAGGCTGATTTGACTAATATGTTTGCTGAATAGCCTTAATTTTGCTTATGACAAGTTAGTTAGATTTTCAGTTGCTTTAACGTTATTGTATTTGAATCAGTTCGTGATATAATCATATATTTATCCAGTGCTGTATTGGATGAAAAATAATTCTGAAATGTGAACCAGAAAAGTATATTTCGCAAAACCAATTCCCAACTCCAAATAATATAATTTACAGAAGCCTCTCTCTAACTAAGCCACATTCAGCTTAATTTGAATATCAGTTACTTATTTATTTACATTAACGTGTAGGACATATGATTCGGGGTGTCATGTGAACCAATGCTTCACTGTTAAATATTAATCTGAAATTCGTGTAACTTAATAAGTTTCCAATAACGTTAACAATAATAGTATACAGAAAGCGATATTTAGTGATATTAATAACACGTCGTATTTTTACAATCATAAGTCCTTCACGTCTAACAAATATTATTCGCGGGGAGAAATATGTTGGATACGTTACTGTATAATATGCTCGTTAGAAAATAATTAATGCTACTCGACAGACTAATTATACATTATATTAGGGGACATAAGCGTAAGCTGATATTAATTATACGTATCTTAGGCGAGAAGTAACATGGCTAGTGATAATCCTTGATGACACATATATCAACATATTAACATTATAATTAACACCTACATTCCTACAAATATACCGACGACGAAGGGTATAAGTAGAGACCCTAACGTTGCAGGGGATTTATCTAATTAATTACTCATAGCGGGGTGCAGATGTCGTTAACAGATTTCACCAACAGATTGACTGTACATATGTGGAATTGCATCTCCATTAGTATTATCACACAAAGAACAGTTCTCGCTTTGATGAGTAACAAATTATAGTAGATATATATATTGTCCCATCACTTCAATCAGTAGGTGTTATTGTTTTCATGCATTAGTTACCTATTACAATATATCTCACACATTTACGCCTTTTCTGAAGGTCCCAATTTTTCTGTTATTAATTGTTCCAACCTGGTCGTAGTTATAATTTTCAGTGTTTGGTTTTCCCATTTTATCGCTTGTTACCAATATATTGTCAAATGTAGGCCTTCTGATATTTTAACACGACGCTATTCTACTAAGCGGGGAAATATTTGGCAACATTTCAACCAATATATGAAGCTAGGGAATTTAGAAATTTCAATTATATTTAAACTATCAGACTGTGCTTACCCCTTTTCATCCAGAACCACTATAGCTTCTTTCTTACATTAGCTGTTGTTGACCTTGAAAAGCGTCTATGCTCCACATTTTAATATTCCGCTGGCATAAACCCAATGTGGCGCCTCCGTCTAACGGTAGGGTGCTGGACCACATATCACCACGACCCGTGTTAGAATCTCGGCGTGGGCATATCTGAGCGGAGGTTCCCTTTTGACTTCGCTTCATTATCCTTGAAGGTCGCCCATTTAGCCCACCATCTGCAGAAAAGTGGCCGTAAAATATCAATATCTTTGTATTATTGTTTTATAATGTTATGCAATGAATATAATAAAAATATACTGAGATAACAGGACCGGATGCAGATACGCATTAGTATAGAGCAGTTAGTTAGAGCAGATGACTCGTAGCCCAAGGGTCGCGGGTTCCAATCTCCGGGAGCTGCAATATGTTGTCATGTGGCGACTGGTTCACTCATCCATACAAAATGAGTACCTGACAGGAGGCGATGGCTATGTGCTTGGGTAACGCTTTGCGCCTATAATAACAGCATGCGTTGTATGCTCCCTTGGGAGTTGAGATGTGTGCTGGGTGGAAACAGGTCTGAGTCAGGGATAATAATACTGTACAGCACCTCAGAACAGGCTTACCTGGTTCTGACACTATATAAATATGCATTATTATTATGTATTATAGTATAGACGTTTACTAGTCATGTCTAATATATATGATAAAGCATATAAGATCACTAAGGAAATGTATATCTAGATATTCAGTACTTTTGAGAAAAGTTAATCCAAGGTGCTACAATCAATTTGTTCACCTAATTAGTATTATACCAATGATTTAAAACTCTTATTGCTATACAACAACTATGTATTTGTTTGTTGTATTACGGTTCCTTTCCATAATGCAATTTTATAAAACGTAAATGTATTTATTTTGAACTAGGGATACCTATTATATTTCATATATATATATATATATACGTCGCAAGCAATGTCATTCATTATATCAACCAAGGATTAGGTTATGTCCTACAATACCCAGATGCTTAAGAGACCTAAGGCGTATAAGGAAGAGATGAAGAATTATAGTCCTATTGTTTACCTTCCTTTCATCTCTAAACTTATTGAAAAGGTAGAAGCAAATCCTATGAAAACATTTAAAGCACAATTATCTTAATGACATTGATCAGTCTGCTTATTGTAGAGGTCATTCGACACAAACTACTCCTATGAAAGTGCACAATGACTTTTGAGGAAGGACCCATGACTGCATTAATTATGTTTGATTTATCTGCAGTTTTTGAGGTAAGCGATCACCCAATTCTACTGAAGCGTTTAGAATCTTCCTTTGGAATCAAGAAAAAAGCTTTAACTTTGGTTAAGTCGTACCTCACCGAACATAACTCAATGTGTTTGAGTGGCAAGTAAAACATCGCAAACCAGCTGGTGAAATTATTAAACGATATAATAGCAAATATCATTGTTATGCCGATGATACACAAGTGTACATGACGTTGAAGTCATGTGATAAATGGGATGATATTTCATCTTAATTAAGCTTGTATTGCAGACATAAGTACTTGGATGAACATTAACGTGCTGATATTGAATTAGGAAAATACAGAATGCCTTGTTTTTTTTATCTAAGCAACATTTGTTTTAAACGAGAATCTTCGAATTAAGGTAGGATGCAGTTATATAAATTATTCCATGTCAGTAATAAAAAAAAAAATTTTTTTAAATGGTGAAATATTTATTTTTAAATACCTAAATGGAGGAACATAGTAATTTATATGTGAAGTCTGTTATTTTAACTGGATGTAATATAGGCCCCTTTCTTCAAAAAGTCTACAGCGATGAGATTTGCCATGCTTTGGGGAACAAAAGCCTTTGTTTTTCCAGGTTTGGCAATGGTTTCCTGAAACCCCCTTTCCCCAAAATCCTCTACAGCATGTTTTTTCCCCTTTCGTATTGAATGGAACAGTACCAGTGGATCTAAGCGATCTGATCGAAAAATATATACCAGTGAGAATGCTCAGATATGAGTCCTATTCACTTTTGAGGGAACCAAGAAGTCATACAGCAATGCACTAAGAGAGATTCTTCCAAGCATCAGCTTTTAATATGTATGAACAGTATTTGATCTAAATGAGCTCAGAATATGTTTTAATTATGTTTTAACTCTTAAGAGCCTTAGAGTAATCTGGGTTGCATAAGGTGCTATATAAAATATATTTGTTTTTATTAATATTATACAAAGTTTGCCCTAAATAAGTTAATACAATACCCAGGCTCCCTATTCAAATCGTCAAAAGTTCAAGTTATTACTATTATTATCAGTTGTATTATTATTATTATTATTATTATTATTATTATTATTATTATTATTATTATTATAATTATTATCATTATTATTTGTATTAGTATTATTAGTATTATTATAAGTATTATTAATAGTATTATTATAAAACTAGTATTATTATTATTATTATTATTATTATTATTATTATTATTATTATTATTATTGTAGTAGTAGTAGTAGTAGTTACAGTAGTATTTATAGTAGTAGTAGTAGTAGTAGTAGTAGTAGCAGTAGTAGTAGTAGTAGTTACAGTAGTATTTATAGTAGTAGTAGTAGTAGTAGCAGTAGTAGTAGTAGTAGTAGTAGTAGTAGTAGTTGTAGAAGTAGTAGAAGTCCTAGCAGTAGTAGTAGAAGTAGTAATCATAGTAGCAGTAGCAGTGATAATATTATGTGTAGTGTTACGGATGGTGCTTGCAGTTGTAGCAGTTGGAGTAGCATTATAAGTAATAGAAATAGTTTTACTAGGAGTAGTAGTAGTTGGAGTAGTAGTAGTAGTAGTAGTAGTAGTAGTAGTAGTAGTAGTTTTTGTTGTATTTGACACAGTAGTAATACTAATATATATATATAGGTAGTTGCATTCCAGTCTTGAAGTTCACATTAATAATTTCTGGTATCTAAACTTACTGCAAACTATTCTTTTAAACTTGTCATAATTATTTAAATAAATATGAAAACAAAGCATAAGTTACAACGGTACAACATCTGGAATTTAATAATGGGATGCTTCATAGACCAATATTATAGAGTAGAAATACCTTTTGCTGAAATATGATGCTGCATCAAGCAGAGTAGCGTTTTAGAGTTATCACCTCAAACAAGTGCAAGGGATCCTAGTGTTGACAAAGAACTTTAAACTAATCACAGATAATTATTGTTTAATCAACGCTACTGTGACATAGACTCCCATATCCAGCCTTATTTCAGTCCTGTCTCCCTTATTTATCCTAGTTCGCATGCCATTATCAGCTACAGTGGATATCTACTAGTCAGTTGTATTGTCCTGGGTCTAAATAGTCCATCAATGTCACGTTTGTAATCCGATCCGGAATCTCACTAACATCTGTTCTCACCATCAACATTCTATTCTTCTTGAATCTCTTCTTCAATGGGTTAGTTCGTTAGTTAAGCTGCAGAACATGCTCCAATACACTGATATAAGCTGACCAGTTATTGGTTGCTATTTGTTTACAACTGTAAAGCTATTTATTTTACTTACTATATAATCTGCTTTAAACCTTGCAATTTACCCGATCATATGGAGATGAATGCATTCTGGTGTAACAGACAAAACAGATTCATGCACGTACAATAAATAACAGTTATATTTAACATATTTATTTAAAGTATCAAAATAAATATATTTATTAAAACATTACGTCTGATACATGACAGAGAACCTCAGAAATAATCACATACGAAATGGTAACTGAGAGGCATCGGTTTGTGTCGTATCTAGTTAAAGGTGAGGAACACATAGCCATGCAATCTCAGATTTATATAATGCTAAATATTAAATAACAACTTCAGTAAACTCATTCTTCCTATTCGGGTAGTTTCGGTTATTAGACATAGTAATTTTTCAGTGAACTGCTGGGGGCTTTTAACTTGAATTTAAACATTAAGCGTACATGAAGTAATACCCATCCCCAATATTCAGAGTAATCAAAACACGTTTGTCGCATATGACTGGAAGTGTACTAAGCAGGCAGTACATATTTAGCAAAACGCACCACATTTCAAATATATTCTCAAATGTTCCCTATTATCACGTAACAAAGTAATGATCAAATCATTGGCAGCTAGCCTAATAATATTAGTGTCGTGCTATATTTTAACTTCACCATTCAATTAATTTCTGCAATCATCTTGCCATCACGTTCATCTTGACCGACGTTCGACTGGGTCAAACCTTATTCTCCCTTCTTCGGGAAGGCTACTATTGACTATGTACTACCAGAGACGTCTTGCCACACATCAATACTCCATTAACAGGATAATAGATACCCCGCGGTTAGTCTGTCTGAGATCGAGGTAATCCTCACAGAATAAGAGCTGACCACGAACAGGAGATCTCACGACGTGTGTATAATATGTATGCTGTTAGAAATCTTTCATCTCGTGGTGGTGGTAGCCGTTTGTTCAACTGTCACACCGTCCATTAAGTGGTACTAGATGATTGAAAAAAAACACATTTTGTAGATTGCTAATTCCAAGACATGAACTAAGTTGTGTCATTAACACAGCTTTTCAACTAATACGATTATCTATGTTTAAGACACATAACTCGAATTACTGCTAAATTGGCATTAGTGTTAGTAGTGGAAGTAGTAGTAGTAGTAGTATTAGTAACAGTATTAGTAGTAGTTGTTGTAGTTGTAGCAGCAACAACAGTAATAGCACTAGTGGTACCATTTCCATGCAATTTAATGTAGTATAGATGTTTCTATTAAAAAGATAGAACACATTTATTTTGTGATGCTACACGTCCATTATTCTTCGTTTCATTCGCCTTAATACCAGAGAACAAATGTAATATCTCATGATTGTAGGGCGAGGAGGAATTGTACCCTGGCATATTCCATTTGTTATAAGTACGTACGAATCTAAATGAGTAAGTGATTATGGTGGCTTTCAATCAGCCAGTTAGTCATACAGTAAATTAGACAAGGAGTGGGCTAGTGAGCAAGCATCTGAAGGTAACTGATTGATCCATTGAGAAGCAACCACACAAACAATACACGCACATACGAATCCGGCCCATTACCTACGTATACAAATACATACACCCCCCACACACAAACCCATACACACACCTTCAGACAAACAAACACACATACATATTTTCGGGTTTATAAGAGCATCATCTAGGTAGTACTTATTTAAAGAAATACATTATTATTTCATGGAATGCTAACCTTACCTAATATGACTAATGAGTGTCGATTTAAATATTAATGAACTTGACTTTAGTGCTTAATCTTAAACAATGACAAATAACAGACACATGTTATATCGGGACATTTATATATACGATGTATTCGTACCAATCATTGTCCAATAATATTTTGAGTGTATAGGTGTTTATACATTATGACATATATCTAGTCGTAGGTACATCATCAGCATATCCAAAACTACAACAAAATATGGAATCAATACGACAACCAGAGGATGTTTCTAAATCTAACAATAGTACATCAATGTTTATACAAATATTCCATGGATGTAGTGGTACATATGGCATTCCAAGCCTTTAAGGGAGCCCAGGAATTGAATTTTAATGGTATATATAGTTGAGACAAGCCATTTAGCTTTATCGGTTTATATAGAGGTAATGCAATTGTAGATATTCAATGATGTTGCTAAATGACATTGTCCAAAGATTCACCGAATATATCCAGAAACGGTTAGTATGATATACTTATGAATGACAGGGAAAACATTATTTTGTATTAAGCCATTGTCACTGCCGTCTAGACACTATCTACCGTGATGTCTCACAGACGGTTAGCTTAAAAGTGAGGTACATATTTACATAATTGAATTATATATTGTAGTCATTTGAGCTGTTACATACGAATAAAGCTTTAGCACGAATCGTCCATTCGTTGTAATTAATAATCCTTTGATATTTATTAAAAGCAATGTTAGTAATATATATATATATATATATATATATATATATATATATATATATTTGTCAATTTTTGTCTCTTGTATGGAGGCATATCACTTAATTACGAAATAGATTTGCAAATAATATTTAGTCGAGTGGCTTCATTAATTATGTTATTTTTCCTGATGAAAATAATATTAGAAAATTGGAAAAAATAATAATCATCATGTATTCACATTAATCGTCTAATGGCATCAAAGTGAATAATATGATATGTGTAAAACAAACGATTGCAATTAATGTAAATGATGTGAATGCTACAAACATATTCCATAAATAAATCATAAATAAAATGTTGAGAATATTATTTCATAGCTACTTGTTACTTAGTGGATAAGAGCAAACGCAAAAGCTTTAAATAAGTAGGAACTTCTTGAGTGTTTTTACTGTTTCGTTTATTTATATATCCAACACGAAGTAATTACTATCGATGAATACATTCCCGAGATATGTCCCTCTTTTAAGGGTGTCCATTGGTCTACTCACTGATAGGATGTAGACGTTTGCTTATGAGTATAGATTAATGTGTGTATGGGTGTGTGTGCTTGTTTTTGTTCTTACGTTTATATGGATGTGTGCAAGACATGTGTATGTGTGTTTATGTGATGGAGTAGTAGGGGAGTAGTAGATGTAGTAGTAGTCGTAGTAGTAGTAGTAGTAGTAGTAGTAGTAATATTAGTACCAGCTAGGCTGAAGAGATGCCTTGAGTTACTTACCCTCAGTCACACCAGGACCCTCGGCAGATAGCTAACTCAGAAAGATGCCTACTATAAATAATTGAAACTACATGCATGAAAAAGATAACACGTCAGTGGATTAATAAGTAAATGAGTAAATGAGAGATGGAGAAAGTCACTCAGTGAGCTTGAGATCATTATTAGGTGAGTCAGTCAGTCATTGAGCCAGTGAGCGAGACCGTTAATCAATCAATACGTGTGTCAGTTAGTCAGTGAGTAGGTGAGAAAATACGCGAGTCTTGACAGGTTTAAAATTTTAGTGCTGGATTAATTATATTACATCATACACATCAGTCTCTTCTACGAAATATGAGTATTAAATAATATATTGTCATATATCCTTATTGTCACAACATTAGAAGCTATAATAATAACATATCAA
>JAODUP010001207.1:0-27500 GCA_025642065.1 Paralvinella palmiformis | reverse complement strand
AAGCAAACTTAAACAGGTGTGTTGTAGAACGGATTTAAAATGTCAGGAGACGACGCGTTTCTTATATCTGTCGGCAACCTATTTCACAAAATGGGGGTTGCATCACTAAACAGATTAATCACAGACAGCTGCAATAATATCTGACAGAATGCTAATTGGTATATTCTAGTTTGGTACGTTCAACATTCAAATAATGTTAAGTAATTAGCCAATATACCTCTTAGATTAAATTGGTCTACTTCAATCTTTCGTCTGAGCAAATGATGCGAATCAATGATGTTTTTCATAAAAAATACTGAAAAATCGGTTAGATCATTTACTTCCTATTACAATGTTCCAGCAAAGTTCCTGCTAATATATTGGCCAACTAATTAAACTCTAGACTTAAAGCAAACAAACAACATTGTATCAACAAAGAAAACAACAGCCTCCTCAACTTATGATTACATAATGATAAATGAAAGATCCTTTTTTTGGCGGGGGGGGGGGGGTTCAATTGGTTTCAAATGATGGGTACAGAAAGGATTAATTAGATTTTGATTAGTACTACTAAATTACTAATCAATTATTATGAAAATATATCGAACAGATAGAAATGTACCTAAAGTATCTTAAGCCAGAAACATTCTACTACCATTACAAGCAAATGGGATTTTCATTATCAAATTTAAGTATTAAGTATTATGTCAAATAACAAAGATGAACTACTATGAGTTTCTGTTTCAAGGGAAATGGGTTCACTTCTTATTTCAGATAAGGTCCGATTTTATTTTTGGAAACCGATATGCCTTAATTAGGTAAACTGAAGTGTTAATATGACTTGTACATCTGGTTATTGATATATTTCCCGTGTGTCTTTGTGTCTTTGTGTGTCTGTATGTGTGTGTGAGTGTTGTGTATTATATATGTATATATATATATATATATATATATATATATATATATATATATATATATATATATATATAAACTGTGTGGGACTTGTAAAGAGGCGATTAGGAACAGGTGACTGTCTTATGTTTTCAGTATTTGACATTAATTTACATAATCCAGTACTATACACACACACACACAGACACACTCAGACACACACACACACACACACACACACATCACACACACACACACACACACATAGATAGATGAGAGAGAGAGAGAGGGAGAGAGTTTTAGGGTACATATAAAGAGGCAACAGGCACAGAGCATCAACATATCTAAACATCCTTCGAGACCTACCTCCAGAAATCTAAATACAACTATACATACATTAATCTAAATATAAAATGTTCCATACCTCCACATATTGATAAATGTGTGCGTATACCTAAGCATGTGTCTGGTCTAGTCATCAGTCTGTGGGAATCAGCTAATTCGCTTTTCGTACGCGATAAATATGTCACACCCACAAGAAAGCGGCTACATGCAGGCTAGGTGTGTTTGTGAATTGTGATTGAATGAGCAGCTGTAGATTTGGGAGTTTGTCGGAATATCTCCGATATTTGAATCAAGAGATTATTTTCCGAAAATTGATGTCATAAAATATTACCTGTACTTACCCTGATGTATGTCGTCAGTAAAACTATCCGGTGTTGCAATCAATTTCGTTCTTTGGCAATTATATTGTTTTTCTTCATTTTATTAGTTATATGATATAAGAGAATCATAGATGGCAGGATAGGTACAGAACATCAATGTTGTGTGCTGTAGCACACACCACAATGGCTTACAACTGTAGTGAAATAATTAAGTTTCTGCTTTCTCACTATTAACTTTATTCTTCTTTAATTAACTAGAATGGCACACAGACAGACAAACAATAGACGCCATATATATGTACAATTAACTATGAAAGATGGTCATTATACAATATTTGTTTTCGTACTGAATTATAACATAGGCCTGCGCCAGACCTCTTAGAAGTAAACGTTTATATTAAAATGCATTTTATCATGTGGCGAAATGATGCGCTAACTATTCAGAGATTTCAATCAACAACATATTATCCAAGTATTACCCTCTAGTAATATTCATCAAACCCTTTACCATTTACTTAACAAATCACGTTCAAAGAGGTCAAATCTCACCACTGACAAAGATTGAAAAGAACTTTTATCTAATTTTCTCGAACGAAGTCAATCCAAAGTACTATCATTATTAGATTGCCTGCTATCTCGCACGACGGGAACAGCACACATTAAAGCTAATGGACTTCATTATTATGGCGCGATCAGTTTCTCCCGTCGAGAATACTCTGGCGTAAAAACTAGGAAACATGGTATAAAGCTGGAATGTTTCTCCACCATTCAGGTAAAATTACAACGGAGGGCTACATGAAGTGAATATGCAGGACAGATGTCTAGATTCCATGTTTAGATAATCAGCAACTTTTTATTTACGACGACCTTGCTTCATGAAATTTAGTTTTGTCCTGTTGTGGGTAAATTCTAAACAACGAATTATATATTGCATAAAGGTTGTTCAGCTTCATGATGTGTTGTGTATGATTTCTAGTTGTCAGCTAGTGGTTGAACTAAATACCAAAGTGTAGTCACGTAGGTTTAGGATGCTGAAGTGCAGTATAATAAGTGGTACCTCCACTTCGTTTAAGCGCATATAACAGTTTACTCATTTAACACTCTGACAGATTATGGAATGAGATAATTTCTCTAAAATATGACCTCGCAGGAAAGCTTCTCTAACATTTGCAACACACGCCCCAAAACAATAAAACTGCTGGCCAACGAACTCTAGTTAGATAAAGATTCCCTAAACGTACAAACAATATATCGACCTCCTAAGGCTCAACTTAAAATAGCAGTTACATTAGGAGACATTGCGGACATTCTTACGTAAGTTATTTATTAGTAGTGAAGCTCAAGACATGTGGCTCACAATATCGTAACTGGTGAGAAAACTACTCTAATTTAAACCGGGTGTTTACAAATGTTTCCAGGATGTCAGAATATATATGTTTTATTATAGAGGCTCGTAAGCTGACTGACTAAAGGTAATCAGTACTACCGTGAAGTATGTCCTGTAAAAGTATATGTGTCGCCCTTTCTTTTTTAATTATGTTCTTTTTATGTTCTATATAAAGAGCTAGGTACATATAACTGTACTTCCAGGTTGGGTAATTCCCGAATTATTATTATAAGTGATATATTCCTTGTTACCTTATTAATATAATAATAAGAGATTGGTTTCCTTGAAGCAGCCATTACGAACATCATTGTTGTTTTGGTAAATTTGTGTTGTTTTAGACTGACCAGAAAGTAACATAAATTATTTATATAAAAAGTAAATAGTTTTTTTATCTGAACACAGATTATATAAACGTTAAGAGGAACAGCGGATTTTGTATTATTTACCTCAATTCATAAGATGACCAACGTTGTTGAATTTTAGTTAAATGAAGTATACATATTATAAATATTATACTATTTCATTTTCTGGTTACGTTAGGCGTTAAAGTAATTAATATAAATGAAATAAAATAAGAGCTGATACGTGTATTAAGTATGTTTTGAAAGACAGGATTTAAAATATCCACATAATTTAGAATAGTTTATTATTATTAAGGATGATGACGATGATAATGATTGATGTTTTACGACCACTTTGTGCACAAGGTAGGCTAAATGGGCCGAGCGACCTCCAAAGGTAATTAGGCGAAGTCAAAGACGAAACAACCTCCAGATATGCCCACGCCGAGATTTGAACACGGGTGGTACTGATCTGTAGTCCAACACGCTACCGCTAGACCACGGAGGCGCCCCATTATTATTAAGTAGGTGATAGTGTGAACGAATTAGTTATTACGTGTATAACAGAATACGGTAGTTATAGGCTAAATAAAAGCTAAGAGTGTGCGATTGATTTAGTAAGATAGTGAATAAGTAATTAATTGAAGTGATTGAATGCGAGTGACTGATGGAACAAGTGAGTGAGTAAGAGAGGGGTGAGTGAGTAAGTGCATTGAAATAATACCTATGGCGGGAAGTATGACCGGCTCTCGATGTAATGGCACCGGAATATTTCTCGGATAGTTCAGCTATTAGATAAGTTACACCAGTGAAACTGGTGTATTTTGCTTATTATGTAATATCGATTTAATTTATATTAATATAAATTGGTTATATTTACTTATTTTGTATTTCTTATATTTTCTTTTAACTGCTCATTTGACGCCCTATATTATCGCCCACTCCAGTGTTTCCCATTAGAACTCGGTTTTTGCTTCTGTATTTTTTGGGGGGTTTTTTGTTTAAAATTTTCACTTATTTTATTTCTATAATTATAATGAATTATACTAGAGAGCAGTTGCTTGCATTACGACACTATGGTGGTAATACCATTTGTTTAGCGATGCGCCCACGTAGTGGAAAACATCCAAAGCAGATTGGGTCTTATGCAAGTAATTTGATCACTGTGCCAATAACACCATATAATAGCACAGCTGTACAAAATGTAAGTATTGGTCTTATTAACTGTCAGTCGATCTGTAATAAATCTGATGAAATATCTGATGTTGTTAAGGATATGGATCATTGATGCTCTTGTCATTACAGAGACTTGGCTGACTGGTAATGTTTCAGACCAGAAACTTGTTGGTGATGTGACTCCAGCTGGATATTGGGGGGAATAGACATTCTTCTCCTTGATTCTTTAAAGTGTGAAAAAGTCATCTAATGCTTTCTGTGCACTTGACCCTATGCTTACATGGCGTGTGAAACATTGTCTGGATATTCTGATAAACCCGATTACAAATACGGTTAATAAATCATTATCTCTGGGTGTTTTCCTCAAGATCCATGAAAGCTGCCCTTGTAAAACCATTAATAAAAAACTACACTAGGGACTGCAATATTCTAAACAATTACAGACCTGTTTCGTATCTTACATTTGTATCTAAAGTTATAGAAAAGGCAGTTGCTTTCCATCTAAACAAATATTTAATCAATAATAACCTTAATGGATCACTAAAGTCTGCCTATAAAAGTGGTCACAGCACTGAAACAGCCTTCGTTCGAGTGAAAAATTATATTATGATGTCAATTGATCAAGATAAGCCAGTAATACTTGTTATTCTGGACCTGTCTGCTGCATTTGATACAGTTGACCATAATGTACTTTTCTCTAGGTTAAAAGACATGTTTGGTCTGTCAGGTAGAGTACTTGAATGGTTTAGATCCTATCTGGAACAAAGCTCCCAGAGAGTGTCTGTTCATGGTATTTTATCTGAAATTTAGTTTTTGTTATCTGGTGTACCACAGGGTTCAGTTATTGGTCCTCTGGTTTTCACAATGTATACCCGTCCTCTTGGGATCATTGCTCAGCGATATGGGGTTAAATATCACTTGTATGCTGATTACACGCAGTTGTATATATCACTGGATCCTGACAATGAGTTAAATTTATCCTCTTCCTTGAATAATTTAGAACATTGTATTTCTGATATTTCCAAAAGTAATGAAGTGAATTCAAATATGAAACGCCCTTCAGATATGCCCAAGCCGAAATTCGAACACGGGTGGTAGTAATATGTGGTCCAACACGCTACCGCTAGACCACGGAGGGAGTCCTTACTAAGCCTGGGATTTCATTATTACGCTAAGATAAAAATAAATTTAGTATTGTCCACAATCAATTTTTCGGCAATAAGTGGACCTTTGTAACATTTGAGATAATTGGATAATTCAACGTACATTCGTATCTCAGTCTGATATTTTTATTTTTATGGAATAAGTAGTTCATTATTAACTTATTTTATTCCATTATTTTTTCTCTAAATATTGTGTTTTCTACTTTGGAACACATAAACGAATTTTCGCAAGCTTCGTCCAATCACAGCGAAGCGGAATTATTTCGGTGACAAATTACACCAGCTGTATGCTATCATGGATTCAGACCTCATTTCAATAGCATGATCGCCAAAGAAAATAAACACCAACTTCTCGTCTGACTAGTTCACAAGAGTTGTTGTGTAATACATGTGAAACATAAGTAACTGGTGGCTAGATAACGCCGACATATTTATCCACAGTCGAGGAATAACGCCTCACAGAGGTCTATTATCGATCGAAGCCTAGAAATGTTGATAACACTCTGTATTCTGCAGTCTTGAAGATATTCTAAAAGGCAGCTGTTTTCTTCATGCGCCGGCACAGCCATGAAGGTCTGTCAAATGGTTACAATTTCCTAGGTTAATATAAATACCTTTGATGTAGATGCGGAGATGGAATTGCTGAATAAAAACACATCCACCTCAGCGTGGTCTAGTTAGTAGCGTGCTCGACCACAAATCACTACCACCCGAGTTCGAAACTCGCGTGGGTACATCTGACGGGTGTTTCGTCTTTGACTTCGCTTCATTACCTAAGGACGTCTATCGGACCATTTAGCCTATCATGTGCACACAAGTGGCCGTAAAACATCAATCACCATTAATATCATCAGGGGATTGGAACATCCTATCTCAAACTCTAATATGGTACAGAGACTGTCTGTCTGACATTGGAGTAATTTAGATGATTATGAGCCGCATATCTTGGTGAAACAGGCTACACTTTCCTAAGTTAATATAAATGCATTTGATGTACATGAGAAGATGGAATTGCTAAATATAAGAGTATTGAACAGTACTTATTTTGTATTATTAATTAGATAATAAAAAGAAGCAGAATAATATAACCTTATTTCATAAGGTGTTATGTTTCCTCTAATGTCATGTTGCAATGTATTATTAATACAATCCTATACAAAGCTGAATGGGCAGGTTATGACATTCATTAGAGGTTAAAGATCATTTAGAGCGATGAGTTCCATTTGTGATATAACCAACTAAGTGTAGCTCTTAGGTGTTACAAATAACGCTACATAAAGTAATTATATCGGTTTGTGATGAATGTATTGATCCTCAGACCTTGTTACGAAACTCCAACAAATCAAGATAATAATTTAGACATATTATTCTCAGGGGGAGCACGAACGAGATTATTAATATATACTAATATGATTCAGCTGCATTTCATGAATGTCAAGATGATATATCATTAATATTTCATCTTGTATACTAGCGAATAGTAAATACCGGTTATATTAAATCACATATACTACGATCTATGCCGGGTTTCGTTTTTCGGAGATGCTCAAAACGTCGGCGACAAAAACTATATAATTACATTGCCTATTCTGGAAATTAATCATAGTGTCAATAATGTAATGTTAGATGAGGATTATGTGTATTTTGCTGGTATTATATCTCTTATAATTCAACTGGAAATTGAGACCTATTTTATGGTTTATTTTTTATGCAAGACGATCTCTCTCTATCTCTCTCTGTCTTTCTATATATATATATATATATATATATATATATATATATATATATATATATATATATATATGTTGTGGTGTGTGTGTGTCTGTGTGTGCATGTGGTTTTATATATGTATGTATGTATGTGTGTGTTTTTGTGCGTGTGTGTATAGGTGTGAGTGTGTGTGGTTGATATATATATATATATATATATATATATATATATATGTTATATGTGTGTGTGTGTGTGTGCGTGTGTGTGTGTGTGTGTGCGTGCGTGCGTGCGTGTGTGCGCGCGGTGTGCGTCGGAGTACACGTATGAGTAAGTGAGAGAGTGGATAAATAAAAATAACAGTGATTAAGATATGATAGAATGATTTTAATTAGTAAATAGGTGATTGCATAGAGGCGAGTGAGTAACTGGTCTATTGAGTGAGAGACTGGCTGAATGGACCAGTGGCTGAGTGAATAATTTAGTAAGGGACTGAGTGAGTGGATGAACGAGTGAATGAGTGACTGGACGAAAGATGATGGGATAGTGTGACTGAGTGAATGGTTTAATGAGTGAATATGTGAGCATCTGAATGAGTCAGTGATTCAGTAAGTCTTAGAGTTACTAGGATTATCTGACATTATGGCTCGGAATGAACCTTTACAGTCGCCTCTAGGATTCATCTCAATAATAAATTCCGGGATTCCGATGCTAATTTAATTTACATAATTCCAGTGTGAATGATAATCTGCGACAATGAGCATGTACTTAATTAATTTTTCAGAATTCGATTTGTTGGTGAATAAGAACTTAGTGTATGACATCATGGCATCCAATAACACGATGACAGAACGCATAACTAAGCAAGCGTGTTATATTAATGAAATCACATTAGTTGGATTAAGACAATTGTGGTTAAAGAGGTCTCAGTAACTATATTGAGGGCATTGCAAAATATATTCTATTGCCGTTTCCTAATGTTCATAGCACTTAGCATCATACTTCGTTAGAGCATTCCCTATATGTATTGCCATGTATTTGGAACACTAATATACATTTAGATATGCAGAATACATGATACTTAACTATCTCGTCTATCAGTTTATTGATTATCTATGCACAACAATGGTGAATAAGGCCGGATATAATATATAACAATGATAGGCATGCAGTGATGAGGATGATAAATAAAAGCTGAAATAAGCTTTGTTTAGGAAGGAATCACCGAAGAAATTCTGCTTAACTTGAAATGGACATTTATTATTGGTAATAATTATTATATATAATTTAAGCCATATAGTTTCACTCTATATACAACCATTTATTCTAAAGACTACGTTGTCTATAAATGATGACATATAAATGTGGACGGAAGTATATGCTGGGTGTGAATATTTTGTGTATATGTGCGTGCGTGTGATTTGCTTCTGTCTGCACGCATATGTGTGTATCTGGATTGGTAGCTAATAATTGGATCTATTGTTTGAAGCTTTTACGCCATAGGACTCAGTCCTTAATAATAACTGCATCCCAGATTTGTTAATAGACTAACCAGTTCGTCTGAAAAAAGGCATTTTGTAGGAACCTTTTACTTATTAATATACGTTCTTCTGTATCTAATTTGAACTTTTTATTATTATTTATTTATTTATTTACATAAGCGTTAGGTAATTTATTCCTTCACATATTGGGCATAATTAATACTAAAATAAATAACGAGAGCCAACTACAAACACGTTAATAATGGCTCCAGTTAAACAGACTACAATAATCATTACTATATATTTCTTCTAACAGTCAATATGTGTTCATCTTTGTATCAATCAATCCATCTCTCTCTGTCTCTCTCTCTCTCTCCATCTCTCTCTCTCTCTCTCTCTCTCTCTCTCTCTCTCTCTCTCTCTCTCTCTCTCTCTCTCTCTCTCTCTCTCTCTCTCTCTCTTCTTCTATCTTCTATCTATCTATCTATCTATCTCTCTCTCTCTCTCTCTCTCTCTCTCTCTCTCTCTCTCTCTCTCTCTCTTTTTTTCCCCCTCATCTATCTATCTATCTATCTATCTATCTATCTCTCTCTCTCTCTCTCTCTCTCTCTCTCTCTTCTCTCTCTCTCTCTCTCTCTCTCTATATATATATATATATATATATATATATATATATATATATATATATATATATATATATCTATATATATATATATATCTATTTTTTTCTCTCTCTCTCTCTCTCTCTCTATATAAATATATATATATATATATATATATTATATATATATATATATATATATATATAATATATATTATATATATATATATATATATTTAATTATTATATCAATTTATTTTTATTTTTTTATAAAATATATACAGACCGCTCCACACACACACACACACACACACGCGTTATAACACACACACACACACACATATATATATATATATATATATATATATATATATATATATATATATATATATACAGAGAGAGAGAGAGAGAGATGTGATAGGTAAAGGACTATCATTTAATCACACGTTCGTGTTATTTACTGAGATTTGAGGTATCAAATAGTACATCTGTGAGTACGTCTGCTTTCTGTTCATAGCCTAGATAAAATCATATGCCTTTAGGCAGCGTGCTACATTTGCCACCTACGAAAACACATTAGCTAGGCTCCACAGACAGACGGGTAGACAAGATATATATATATATATATATATATATATATATATATATATATATATGCGTGTGTGTGTGTGTGTGTATTTTAGCTGTGCATTATAAGGCACAGGTACAGATAATCTCGAACCGTGAATTCAAACTCTGGACGTTTCTTCAGGGGACTGAATCCAGAGTGGCGACTTTTCTTGCTGAGACATGTGTAATGTCTCACCAGTCCCTAAGCCGCCGTAGTGAAAATGTTTAGCTTAATTATCTAAGCAGCCTTATTTATAGTTATTTTCAATTGCTGTATCTTTCTTCAAAGCAATACTATATAAACTATATAACCCAATTGTTACCGTCTTCAAAGATCAGTTTTTACAACGGGCAGGCGTCACGAAGCGACTACTACTAAAACTATTTAGCTTAATTGCTATCTGCGCTGAAGCAGACCGTATTAGCGCGTCATAGCTTCCGTACTGTTTGAATTATTTTCAAACCTGACCTAATTTATGCTATTCTAACTATTGTAGTTCTTAAATGTTATTTATAACAAACAGATTAGAGCTAATCTTGAATGTCATAGTACAAACTGGACATAACTGGACCTAGGAAAGATAATTATATCCCCACATACAACCAATGTGAATTATATATATACAAGTAAAGTTGTTATACAAAACACACCAACCGCGCGAGCCATGTCCAATGCCAAGATAATCGAAGGTAATCGAGATACGACATACTTGACAATTAGCTAGCGGACATATGTTGAGTTACGCCATGATTGAGTAGGTCGATGAGTTATTATGTGAATCGTGTAATGTACCAATCACCGACTGACGCAGTTACTCCATCATGCAATCAGTAAGTGGCGGATTAACCAAACACTCATTGGCATTACCATAATCAGTTGACCAATAATAACGGTCCAGACAGCATTATTGAAACAGATGATACCAAAATTTTAAACAAAACCTAATCGGGCGAATCCGAAAAACATTGTCTAATAACTATCATCACCGAAAGTGTTTGAATGTTATTAATATGTTTCTTCTAAAACAATATGTCTATAAATAATATGTCTTATCAGTCGAGTATTGTCATCAGAGGGAAGTACTGTAAGGAGAATATTAACCGTGATGGAAATATGTACCAGAATCGCATTAACTAATCATAACTAAACATCAGAAATAAAACTCACATTTACATGTTTTGATTCTAGTATGTCAAATAGAAACATACCTTTACCTGTGCTAATACAAGAGTAACTACTAAAACGCTATATTATTTCTACTAGTTCTATCTACTTATTTCCTTTTTCTACCACATAGAATAGCATTGGCAATAATAATGATAAAAACAGTTATATTAATTTAGGGTATGACTACCTGTTTTTACCAACTACGTAATAATGCACCACATCGGTGAGTTCAATAGTATATGATTAAATGATCGATAACCTTAATCAGTTGGTCCAGTCTACAGAATGTTCTATAATCAGCTGACTTCAGCTTGGGCAGCTATCTGAATCAGTTAGAGGCCCTCCCATGGGACGGTGTTAGTGGAACAAAAGGCGCCCCCTGGCATATACTAAAATATATACACTCGCATACACCGTATAGGGGTCGTCTAGTCCAATGTTTCTCCGAAATTCGCAGTCATCTGGGAATTATAAAGAGCGCCTTGTCCATAGTCTGGGCGGATGGCGCCACTTCTTACGGTAATGGAGTTACATTGGCATATGTCGCATCAACGCCAGTAGTCCACGCCATTAGGGGTCAATATCGATAACGAGGGTTACTGATTGGGGCGTTTCATTCTCGGTTACAATAAACGACATAGTTGGCTAGGCATAGAATAAAATGCAAATCAAATGGAGCCAATTGACTATTGGCATGTTAGCATTACTATACCATAGATATATTAAAATAACGTATGTTCGCAATACATCCAATTGTACACAAAATAGTGAATACATATATCACACCAACTTCTAAGTCACCATGGTTACGATCGGTAGCACCTTAGATATTAAATCATGGTAACCTATTACAAAAGAGATACTGAAATAATGCACACCAACATAAATCAGAGTTTAATAATTTGTGTTTATTTGATATCGCTTTATCATATTGGATTAAGACGTATGTATAATCCACGAATGAATGATCTTTCAAGACTTACCAATTTACCGAATACTTAATACTCTCTTCATTCAAGCCAATTAAATGTTAAGAGTAGTTCCCGATGGTTCTGTTATATCTAGCTCTCTCAGTGCTTTGTGAATGGATCGATATTTACGGGCTCACGATATGTATTGTCATGAAAATAATTCCTTCACCTGTTTGGGTCATCTTATGATATTTAAAGTTTGACCATTTGCGTTACGTCAAAGGCATGTATCCAACGAACCTATGATTAACATTGATCCAAAATCCATGAATCCATCAATTTGTTTTGCCAAATATCTTTTCGTATGATATATGGTAATTAGCTTTGGGGTTAGTATAGCACCATTTAGATTTCATATTTGTATAGGAATAACCTTTCTCAACCAAGATTAGCTATAGCAAATATGGTTGCGTACATGTATCAGTCTTAAACATAATCACACCTTTTCAAATATGTTTTAAAAGAAATCCTCGCTGCCTGCATCCCTTAAATATGTTTTATATATAATTATAACAGTTTACTAAATTTAGTGACGCAGGAACAATGATCAACTTGTTTACTGATCTAAACCGCATCACAAACATCAGGAAAGTTATTGACAAATCCGGATCCGGAAGTATGTCAGAACATGCTTCTATAACAAGCTGATTGCTTGGAACAGAAACAGATTGTTGACATTCATGGACAAGCTGGCACAAACAAAATCCAACATTGAGTGGAAATAAAGAGAATAGGAAATAGGAAATGTTTGTTTTTATTTGACGGTTATAATAACCCAGCAGCTTCAAATATTAATCGATTGTATCTTTCTCTGCCAACAAATTACGATGGATCTTGATCAGTTCGATTTATAAGCACAAATGTTTGGATTAAGCGATGTATACTGTCTTTCTAAGTGTTCGTATGTATTTTCGCATGACTATTTATATTGAAGCATATTGGTGTCATTACTATTTCAGCAAATAGCGTCTCGACCAGAACATATAGTCCGTTATTTGTTCAACGAAAATAAATCAGAACGGAAAACATACGGTTTTAAAAAGATACAAAAACAGCCTGACATAGTAAACATTCAATTACTGCATAAATTAAATAATAACCTAGAAGAGGCCAGTCATAATTTAAATTTATGTTAATTTTCATTACCGTTATTTAATATTCGAAATTAATATTTATAAATTGGTGATTCTGATAACATGAATACTTATATTAGTTTACCAATTACTAAATTTCAAACAAATTAATTTTTCTTAAATCCAATCATTTACATTATTGTTACTTAATCTGTTAATTAATCAGAGTGATGTAATTATTGGTTTGCCATACATCGTGCAATACCTATGTGAAACATGATCAATTCAGTGTTATCTATTTGTATTGAATGACAATGTATGGTTGCATTGGATCCCTTTGTAAACATTTAAATAACACATATTGTTCATTAAGTGTAGTAGCTGTAAGTCTCTGGTCGCAACAATATGTTTTAAATTATGCAGCAATGTAATATTACAGCTTTGAAGTTTTATATCGATAATTTATTTTGTTTGCTCTGCAATTACGACATAAAGGTAAGGAACTAAGCAAGTCTATTATCTAACAATGATCATTAACAAGTTAAATTATCGGTTCACAAATTATTCAACGTTCTCTTTGTTTATAATTCTGCGTGAAGATAATGCCACTTTAGTTTGCCGGATGCACGCGATATTTTAAGGGGGAGTATAAAGTGTTGATGTCTTCAATCAGATTATATTTTATAGACTTAGGATTGACCACAAAAATAACAACTAGTGGAGTGCAGTCCGTAGACCAACAGGCTACTACAGTATTTCTCTTTTATCTCATGCACTTTTTAATAATGAAGATATTAAGATATCAATCAGATATTAAGGCGATATTCAAGTTCCCAGAGAGACAGGTGCATTAATTTGGATTTCTAAAGTAATATTCTCCCACATTAACAAGCATATAAAGTTATTGTGGAAATGTCTGTTAAACAAACTTAGGTAAATTAGCTTATTTATAATTTCAACAAACCCATTAAGTTTTTTAACATGCGCCCTGTTTTCAATGTAAATTGCCTTAGAACAAATTATAAATAAGTATTACTACTTATATTTCAATATAAATTTGAAAAGTTATCGAATAATACGGTCTCGATTATAATAAAAAATAAAAATATTTCCTGTTGGATACTGATGTATTTTACAATATGTGATAATCTATATGCTTATTTACTGCTATCGGAATATCAATGTGAACATTACAGATCAAGATAATGCTGTCATATCAATGAAGTATCAATCTGTATAATTCGCTGGCTAATATCCATATAAATTTGTAATTAAAATGTTTGCTTAAAACATTTACATTTCTTCCAAAACCGCTAAAACACAAGAGTAAGTTCCTACTTAAATCGTGAATTTATCTTCTTAAACTTCCAGTGATTCATTAATAAAGTGTATTATCATAAATTGAGCTTAACATTGTACGCTAAGTTAGAAAATTAGCTTTAAAATGTGTGTTATTACTTCTTACAACATGCAGTCATAAAAGGAATACCGGAAATTAACAGGATTTCTGCTTTTGAGGGATCACCATACTCCAGAAAGAGTTTAATAAAGCCCATCTTTTTCCCATGATTATCAAGGGAAATTACAATTGATTTGTAAGTGATTAGATGATGCTTGAATGCTATCTAACCCTCGTCACGATACGGATAACATAGCTGGTGAACAAGACTGCCATAAAAATGAAATTAACAACTAAAGTAACTTAAACTGAAAACGATCCTTTCAATGTCATGCGACGTATTACTGTCAAATGAATCGATATTTGTGATAAAGATGCACAGCACGAGAATACGCAAATCCATTAGCCGTGTTCTGTGTCGATCACGCTCAGTTCTGTATGAGACGGACCAACATAATGTTTTTCCAAATTAATGGAAATGCATTTGATGTTGATGAGGAGAGTTTCGTGCAAAGATGAACAAGAAAATAAGGAGTTCTACTGGATCACTGGGAGAAACCCATTCACCTTCTTGAACTATGATTACCATTTGTTTAAAAAATTTAATCGACCATATGAACCAAAACTTTGCCAATATTCCATTCTGTCCTTATTGGACTGTTACATAACATGTTTAATTGCACTCATCATCCATTGATAAATTAGTGTTTTACATTCTTTAGATACATTTTACTTAATTATTTCCGTGAAATTTATATTATCAAAGATATGCCTTCGCTATTATAATGCTGAATTACGTAAGACACGGGTAGCTCATAATATGTATTATAAAGGAATTCCTTTATCAGAAAATAATTGTTATCAGATTAAAACAATGATACATAAGAGACAAATATAATAAATATTTGTATTCATTACATGACCTAAATAAGTAATAAGAGTAGGTAAATAGTTCATCTCCAATGTTAAGAAATGCGGAATATGTAACTTCTAACTCAGATTATCCGCCGAAGGGGGGCTACATGTTAATTCATTAACTATCGCTTTGATGTGCTTTATACAATGGATTGTCTGAAAGAAAGGATTCGTAGCTACCTCTATGTTGGAGATATAATAATTTATAATTGATTCGTTAGCACAAATTAATTTATCTTTGACCTTATATGGAACTGAATACGATGTTATTTAAGTTTGCCTTTAATTAAATGGGATCCTGGTCATGTGTTCAATCAGGAGTACATTTCCACGAAACTGTAAGGGTATAAATATATATAATCTATGGGCGATTTTAATTGAATATTAATTTCAATGTTTGTTTAATATTTTCGGTATATAATACATGTTTTGCTTAAATGATGAACGTTATTGTCAAAAAAGGATCCCTACCCGTAATGTGCGCCGTTCATTCCATTGTCCCTTCTGTCCTATTTATATCACGATATTAGTCTGACTTGCTAATGAAATAGGACATTATCCGGATAACTCATATATCAAATTACTTTCAGTAGATGAACCCGTTAAATATATTTAAATTCCTTTAATCTAAATTACATTCCTCCAAAATATATCACACCACACGTGTTGAACATTATTAATAAATTGCGATGTGTTAGTAAAGACAATTACCTTTCTAATAGATTAAATACTTGAATGTACTACCTTTGTGTCGTACACATTAGCATATTTCTGATTAAATCATGCATCATTTTTCTCTTGAGGAATTTTTAACTCGTTATTCAATTAAGTAAGGTATGTTGCTTAAAGTGAACTGAAATACATGTTAATGTCTAATCGCCAATTATGATTATATATTAATAGTGGACCGTAATAAAGTATTTACACAAAAACAGAGAGTACATTTTATAACTGATCAATCCTGTCTTTTGTTGTTTTATACTAATAAACATAATAATAAACATAATAATAAACATAATAATAAACATAATAATAAACATAATAATAATAATAACAATAACAATAATAATAATAATAATTATGATAGACAGATTCCAGCAAACATTATTTTCATAAATATTAATAATTTCCTGTTCGTCCAAGGGCCTATTAACCTTTGAATGATATACAACTACTACTACTACTACTATTGCTACTACTACTAATAATAACAATGATGATAATAATAATAACAATGATGATAATAATAATAATAATAATGGTGATGATGATCATAATAATAATAATAATAATAATAATAATAATACTAATATTAACGGAAATGACTGTTATTTAACGTTGTGTGGCTACCAAAAATAAAGTGGACACGTATGCTTCACCACAAGGACTAATTCTAAACAATTTAGAATTTACAAATAGATGGCATATTCGTTAGAGAAAACCTTGTTATTTGCCAGACAGGATGGACAGCTCCTCACTATTGTTGTGACACGGGCAAGATTCAAACCTCCGACCTCCCCCACAGCAAGGCCAGAAGTGAGAAGGTCTCACGCTCTAACCCATGAGCTCATAGAAACGGTATGTTCTAGACAGGAGAACGTCTACATTTAGTTTGTATAAGTTTTGTTAGTAGGCATCAGTGTGTATTTATCTATGTGTGCATATTATAATTCGTGAATGAAATAGTAGGGGACTGGTTGAGTGTGTGAGTGAGTGTGTATTTGGGAGAGGGAATGAGTCAGTGTGTGGGTAACTCAGTTAGTCGATCAGTTAGTTTAGCAGATACCCATTGAATAACGAACTGGGTGATATCACCATATGGCTGTGTTTTTGGATAAATTACCATGTACATCAATTAGTCCGTCAGTCACTCATTGACTTAATCAATCACAAACTCACTTATTGATTAACTAAATTACTATCAAGATACCTATGAGATAACTTTCTAAATCACTTTCATCCTGAGAGTATTATTACCATGTTATTAATAAGGAAATTTGATTTCTGAGATTATCAACTTAAATGACAGCTATTCGACAGTTCGATAAACCAACAATTCAAGATAAATATATTTCTGCTTAAATGATGTACGTCAATCATTACCTTAAACATAATAAATTATGGAATATATTAATCGTAATCATTATTGATCCCAAAAGAGTTTATGCTATAAAAATAACATTACAAATTTGACATAATTACCTGCATTTGTATTTGCTCTTTTATTATTAGCATCCCTACTAGCCATATTCCTCTTTCTTGTAATATAAATACTATATTTGCTATTACTATTGCTTGTACTAACAAAACTACAACAAGAACAATTATTACTACTACTACTACTTATACTACTATAATACTATTAGTATTAGAAGATGTAATAGTAGTACTAATACTAATATCATTAGTGCAAAAACTACATGTACTAATATTACAATTTCTACCATTACTATTTGTATTAATACAAATAGTATTAGATGTAGTTGTGCATGACACCAATAGTAGTTTTACTTATGTTACTATTAATGCTGCTAGGGTTAACAATAATTATAAAACAAGACATAAGCCACGTCGCTGGTTTATATTGGACAATTCAATATGCTGTCACAACAAAATCGATAACTTTAACACTGGGAAAACAGAAGCATTCGGACTACCCGATACATTGTTCTCTAATCAGATTGTTTTGCCTTTTAGGGCTATTTCTGTTCGTTTGTTGCGCTCAACGGAGGCCATGTTTTTAGATAAAACCGCGCCATGAGGTATCGGCTGGTATCTGCAATGTCATGCACCTCATACAGATCGTCTAGTACTCAGTTCCTCATCAGCTCACATTAAGCTGGAGCTAACACATTCTCTGGGACTATCTCCCAAAGCCTAATTGGATGGAGCCAATTATTCGGTCAGTGGAGTTGTATTGATATGTAGCAGGACGTAACTTACGATCAATCTCTATTCTGGCCAATCCCGATTTTAAAGGCTAATGAAGGAGCCGTTTCTTGTTAGGTTATGATGAACCATATATTAGGATGGATAAATAAATAATTCAAATGACAAATCCAATGGACCATGAAATCATAAAATATTAATATTAGAAAAAAACAATTCATTTGGTATAATGTTAGTAGAACAAAGAGGGGGAGTTGTTAACATTAATCCATTTCACTGTAATTCAGTTTGCATGAAATATTAAGGCCATCAAATCTGAGACAAATCTCTCTCTGTCTCTCTTTATATATATATATATATATATATATATATATATATATATATATATATATATATCACTAACTATCAATACCCTATAAATATCAGCTCTCTGTGGAATAAATATTAGCAACATTATCAAGAGATAGATGATACTTTGCAATGTAAAGAGAACAACGAAGAAAGGGAAAGATACTTGTACATTTTATGGTTTTCAGTAAAAGTGTCCATAAAACAGGAATATATGACTATCTCTTATAAGCACGGTAAAATTGTGTTCCCTTTAAAATTTTGACATTTGCCAACTTTATAGATATTGTTTTCATGTGACTTTAGTAGCCAGCTACCTAAGTCGATTTAATACTTAACTTACGCACAATTATATTGCTACGGAAAGCAACAATTAACTCTCCAGCAAAGCGCTAATGAAGGTGAATATGGGATATCCGAACATGCTTTTTTTCATTACTAAGTTCTTATCAACGTTGTTACTAGAAAATTAGACATGAAGGACCATATTTGAAATTATCATTTACTTAAAGCACTTACATGACGGCATACATAAATTGAAATTTCCAAATGAGAGCAATTTTGCTTAGCATTGATAATTGGATACTCCTTAGATGTTGACACACTGCACATTGTGTACTAACACTTAACTAATCGATTTCTAATATTTTATAGAAATATGCTACAATTTGCCTAACCTATCTCATCACCAAAAAAACATGAATTTGTAATTAGATTTGTCCAACTACTTGTGATTATTACATTGCCTATTATTTGTATAAAGTGCATTTCAATGGCTCCTGGTAGTATTGGCCATTTATTAAATACATCTTATAATAATAATAATAATACTTATTATTTTTATTAATAGTAGTAGTAGTATTAGTTGTATCGCATGTACATTTATAAATGTTATGATACATATGTTCGTGATATGTTATGGATATTTATGGCTGTTTATTTAGACAGTAAAATTATATTCCTATAATCAACAGGAAAATACCCATACCAATAAGTCCAAACTCACTTTGATAATTCCGGAACGTTACGTATTGATAACATTAATTGACTAATCTATGTTGATACATGAAAATAGTGTTCCAATAAACTTAATATTTATATAAGATTTGGTCCAGGTGTGACAATGGCTTTATCACATATGTGATATGTATATAATATTTAGACAAGGATGATCTAAACCAGTGGATTTTGATCCCAGGGTTTGAGTTTGATTACTACTTAGCGATGTACTATTTAACAGTTGATAGATAAATGTCCAAGTAATTAAGCAAAATCTCTGTCGGATAGGACTTAATATGTTGTCTCATATCACATTTCACCAAGTACAAGGTCAATTAAAATTGTCTTATTAAATAGTTGTTGTTGTTTTAAATTATACATGTCAACACATGGGTCGCAGACTTTTAGATGATTTAACTAATGATATATTCCAGTTTGTAGATTAGAAAGAGAATTTCCCTGCTTTCGTCCAAATTATTTCATTAGTTTTACAATTCCCAAAGATTAGTAATGGGCTCGAAGGAGTAATTATGGCAAAACCCATTTGAGGATTTGAATGGATATTTCCCCAAAACCAGCCCAAACTGAATCCCAGGATAAACAAGATCATAACCACTGATTATAATTGATTTGTCAGTATAGTTTAACATGAATGATTGCGTCACAGGAACAATGACTATACTAATGTATACCTATGAGATCAACTCTGAGATTAAACGTATAAAATACTCTTACTGCTATGCACTAAATTGAAATAATTACATTTCGCCAATCCTCAGAGCTATCAAATAATTACTAGCTACTATGTATGAAATCATGTCGAATGTGTTACTTATCAATAAATAATATTTGTATGCGCGCAAAGTCACTGAAGGTTATTAAGATCGTGAATAGTATTTACATATTATCCACGCATACCGACATATTTTGATAGTTTATTTTTATATAATGTCATCGCGTGGAATAGGATTTATCGTATGAATTTGTCATATATATATATATATATATATATATATATATATATATATATATATATATATATATATATTCAAAACAATATGGAGGTTCATATCTAGTAATAAATACATGAATCAATTATAATCAAATAATTTTAGATATATGTCATAAAGCAAATGCAAGCACAACGATCAGAATAAAGCTGAGGTCAGCATCTGAGGTGTCGAAATATTTTATAAACAGATTTCTTTTGGACCACAGAAAATTACTGTTGAAAGTAAACTGTGGTGTCAAAATAGTTTGATATGTATGTAGCAAGTTACCATTGAACCCCACGCACGTGTTGTTTGTTGCGAGCTGTGGTATCAAATGGTATGTATTTTACCTGCTTCCGCTTTCTGTACGTAGCCTGCATGTAGCCGCTTTCCTGTGAGCGTGACATATTTGTCGCGTATGAAAAGCGAATTAGCTGGTTCCCACAGGCTGATGAGTAGACCAGACACATGCTTAGGTATACGCACACGTCTATCAATATGTGGAGGTATGGAACATTTTAGTTTTAGATTAATGTATGTATAGTTGTAATTGTACTTAGATTTATGGAGTTAGGTCTCGAAGGATGTTTAGATATGTTGATGCTCTGTGCCTGTTGCCTCTTTATATGTACCCTAAACACACACACACACACACACATCACACACACACACTACACACACACACACACACACATACACACACACACACAACAAACACACACACACTCACACACACACACATACACACACACACACACACATATATATATATATATATATATATATATATATATATAATAAATATTAGTACAACGAATTGTTCATTCAAAAAATAGAACTATGGCTTCGATTTATTGTATTTATTTTTATTTGGTCTGAATGCCTGTAATATAAAACAAATCACATTACTCGTCATTGTATCTCATTTCATACTTTGATAAATTATAAATACATTGCGAACAAAGATTGAGGACAACCTTCATTTGAAGTCTATACATTCTCTTATATGCAACATTTATGTTTGCGTATATTAGATGTCGGTCATATTGGCACCTTCCTAAATTACAAAACAAATTGAAATAATAGTTTACCATTGGGCACTCTTTTATTGGTTAATATGCTTCGCGTTATCTACGGCACTACTTTTTGTTTCACTTTTATACAAATAGATAAACTGACTATAAATATTTGTGTAGACCAATTAACTTATTTTAATGCATCACTCCAGTTATATTGGATAATGGTATATAATCAAAATAAAGTAGACTAACTCATTAATCTACCCAATAAAAGGAGAAGATTACATATTAATTATTGCTGATGATGTATTTATGTATTTCTACTCTTCGTTGAGATATTGTTACTTACGAGGCCTTTGAAAAACTTCACTGCGGTTCAAAATAACATCCTTGTTCTTACTACATTATGAGCAACCAGTTTTCACAAAATAACAACATTCATTTAGATTAATCATAGTGTTTTCGCCAAAGTGCCATTAACATTTGGAGTTAATCACTACTAACATAATATTGTTTGATCTATCTGAATAGTAGTGTTGAGAAACATTGGATTATGTTTAAATGAAATTTACTTGATATTAATATAAAGTGTCCATTTTTGTATCCAACTTACTATTTTATGTACAGACAGTTATTAATAAAACCTGACACTAACCTAGAGAGGTGTACATCTACATTTAGTGTATATGTAGTGAGTTTTGTTACTATTAATTAGCGAATGGTTACTGGGTGAGTGAGTTATTAAGTCAGTCCGTCATTCAATATGTTGATTAGTCACTGAGTCAGTCAATTCGTTTTTTAACCCCTCAGTGGATATCTTAAGTGACCCAGTCTGGGAATTGTTATCAAGAATCAAGTGCACAACCAATCGATCACTTAGTGACTAGCTTAATCACTCCACAACGGAATAATTGCATAATTTTCTCAATATTTCTCTCCCTAAAATTACAACAAACAGGTTAGTTATACGTATATTCCTTCTGGACAACATTTAGGTAACATAACAATATGTTATATGATACTTCCAATAATTATTAATCACACGAAAGGGAATGACTAATCTAGTTACTATTCACAGTGGACATATATATATTTCATTACCATTTTATTTAGCTACAGTGGTATTATACCAAGTAATCCAATTACATAATGACAAATTATAATACCTGGATCATGTTAGTCGTTAACATAATTACCAGCTCAATAGCATATACAGCAAATACTACAATCGAAACTCCAAGTGTGATGATTTCGTATATTTATGTAATTATATCACTGTTAGCAGCACTAGTTGTAAAACGCATTTAACTACTTTTACTACTAATACTACTACTACTACTACTACTGCTACTACTACTCCTGCTATTACTATTACTACTACTGTTACTATACTACTACTACTACCACTTCTACTACTACTACTACAACAACGACTACTACTACATGACTGCTACTACTACTACTACTTCTGCTATTACTACTGCTACTACTACTAATACTTCCACTTATACTACTACTACTACTTCTACTACTAGAAAAACTACTACTACATCATTGCTACTACTACTATTACTGCTACTACTAGTACAACTAACATTGTTACTGTTGTTATATTACAAATAATATAACTGCTACAACTGCTACTTCTAAGGCTATAACTTCTACTGATAGTAGAAATAGTACTATGGCTATAATATAAGTAGCAGTGGTAGTAATAGAAGTAGTACATGTTTTAAATACTGCGTTCACTTCTGCCACCTTAAAAAGAATCAGTGATAATAATAATATTGAAACAAAACAATTAATATTTAAAAGTTGATTTCATTCGTATAGCAACTGCTTCATGAGTGTTTATAATACAAACATTAATAAGATGTGACAACAAACTTATGTAATGGTAAGCTATAATCTGTTGTACTATCAACCCTTTGCGGCGCTCAATCTGGCTAGTTGTTGTGGAACATAATAATAATAATAATAATAATAATGTATATTTAATAAAGCGCCCTTACTAGCTGGAGCCAAAGGTGCTGTACAAATAATATATAATATAATAATACCCCAAATAATGTCTGTAAAAACCCTGTAATGATTTAAAAGATAATAATTATTTATCTGTAAAAGCGACCTTAAATAGGTGTGTTTTTAGAAGAGACTTAAAATGTTCAAGAGACTACGCATTTCTAATATTTGACGGCAATCTATTCCACAAAGTGGGGGCTGCAACACTAAACGCACAATCACCATATGACTTGTGCCGATATACTGGCACCTGAAATGGTATCTGACTGGATGACCTGAGGTTTCGGGATGACTTTCTAATGGAAACCAGTTCACACAGGTATTCTGGCGCCATATCATTAATAGATTTATAAGTTATTAACAGAATCTTAAAATGGATACGCTGTCTAACAGGTAGCCAATGTCGTTTATGAAGAATTTGGGTGATATGATCATAGTTTCTAGTATTTGTTACAATGCGAGCTGCACTATTCTGAATTCGCTGAAGGCGATTAATGTTATAATCAGATATGACATATAAGAGAGAGTTACACTATTCTATACGAGATGTAACAAAGGCATGGACTAGAGTTACAAGTGATTCTTGTGTCAAGAATGCTTTTAAACAGTGGATGTTCTTAAGATGGTAGTAGGCAGCTCGCATACTGATGTGACATGTTCATGCATGTTAACACATTGGTCAAAAATAACCCTTATATTTTTTACTGACCCATTAGGGGTAATCGAAGATGCACCCATCTGTAATGCTGGTGTCTTTAGGGATTTAACACAATGTGGTGATGCCAAATATAAAATATTTGTTTTATTATCATTAAGTCTTAGAATATTTTGAATAATCCATAGCCGAATATCGGCAATACAATGTTCTAAATTCTTCCAGGAAAAGGATAAATTTAACTCATTGTCAGGATCCAGTGATATATACAACTGCGTGTAATCAGCATACAAATGATATTTAACCCCATATCGCTGAGCAATGATCCCAAGAGGACGGGTATACATTGTGAAAACCAGAGAACCAAGAACTAAACCCTGTTGTACACCAGATAACAAAAATTAAATTTCAGATAAAATACCATGAACAGACACTCTCTGGGAGCTTTGTTCCAGATAGGATCTAAACCATTCGGGTACTCTACCTGACAGACCAAACATGTATTTTAATCTAGAGAAAAGTCCATTATGGTCAACTGTATCAAATGCAGCAGACAAGTCCAGAAGAACAAGTATTACTGGCTTACCTTGATCAATTGACATCATACTATCATTATTCACTCGAACCAAGGCTGTTTCAGTGCTGTTACCACTTTTATAGGCAGACTTTGGTGATCCATTAAGGTTATTATTGATTAAATATTTGTTTAGATGGAAAGCAACTGGCTTTTCTATAACATTAGATACAAATGTAAGATTTGAAACGGGTCTGTAATTGCTTAGAATATTACAGTCCATTGTGTTTTTTTATTAATGGTTTTCCAAGGGCAGCTTTCATGGATCTTGGGAAACACCGAGAGATAATGATTTATTAACTATATTTGTAATTGGGTTTATAAGAACATCCAGACAATCTTTCACACGCCATGTAGGCATAGGGTCAACTGCACAGAAAGCATTAGATTACCTTTTTCAGCAACTGTCTGATATCAGTCTTTGTAAAAGGCTCAAATGTATCCATCATGGATTGCAGGACTCTTCTACCAATGGCTTACCCTGTGATAAGGTGCTTGACTGGAACCCACTATGTATATTTAATATGTTTTGACAGAAGAAGTTATTAAAACAATGGGCCATATCTTTATCTGAGTTGATATTATTTGGGAGGACAGTTGACTTATATGTAATACTTTATTCACAACACTGAAAACAGTCCTTTGATTTCCCTTGGATGCTTTTATCTTTTTATTATAATATTAAGATTTAGCAGAGGCAAGGGTATTTCAACAAGAATTTTACTGACCTTGAACATTTCAAAATGAACACACAAACTGGTCCTGATCCACAGCCGCTCACAATACCTTCTGTGTCTCTTTGCCGCCTGTATGTTCTTATTATACCACCGAAGCATTGGTCTGCTTGGCATTTCCTTTGTCCTTAAAGGTGCATGTTGATCTACAATGTATCTCAATGTACTATCATAGAGATCCACCAGATTATCCACATCATCCAGTGGATCCAATACCAGAGAAGGGACTCGCAGATCAGCAAGAAAAGCCTCCTTGTCAATTGACTTATATCTTCTATATGAAATAACTTTAGCTGAAACAGATTGTTTCTGTAAATATATATTAATGTCAACAAGGAAATGATCAGACAGCATGGAAGACACAGACACACCTTTAATCAAATTGCCATCATCCGGAGATGACAAGATCTAAGATGTGACCATGTAGGTGTGTTCTTTCTTGGACAAGCTGCCTGAGATTGGCAGATCTAAGAATGTCAGCCAGTTGTTTGGTATCTGCATTCCTCTGGCAATCTCAATGTATATTGAAATCACCTAAGATCAACAGATGACCACTGTTGGTAGCAAGAAGAGTCAACAAATCCCGAAAATTCCTTGAAGAAATCTGCTCCTTTCAGGCCATTTTTCTTAGTGGAGTGTAATCGGTAGATAATAGTAGATAATAGCTACACGAACACTTATCCCCCCATATATAAAAGTCAGTTGGTAATTTTCAAAAGACTTAGCCTGAAAACGCAAATGGGTTTCACACTTCAAAGAATCACGGAGAAGAATGCCGACTCCCCACCTTTTTTGTGAATCCGAGCTGCATGGTGGAATGAATATCCAGCTGGAGTCACATCACCAACAATTTTCTGGTCTGAAACATTACCAGTCAGCCAAGTCTCTGTAATGACAAGAGCATCAAGATCCATATCCTTAATAACATCAGATATTTCATCAGATTTATTACAGATCGACTGACAGTTAAGACCAATACTTACATTTTGTACAGCTGTGCTATTATATGGTGTTATTGGCACAGTGATCAAATTACTGGCATCAGAGCCAATCTGCTTTGGATGTTTTCCACTACGTGGGCGCATCGCTGAACGAATGGTATTACCACCATAAGGTCGTAATGCAAGCAACTGATCTCTACTTTAATTTATTATAATTATATAAATAAAATAAGTGAAAAAATAAAAAATAAAATAAAACATACACAAGCAAAAACCGAGTTCTTATGGGAAACACTGGAGCGGGCGATAATATGAGCAGTTAAAAAGAAAATACAAGAAATAAAAAATAAGTAAATATAATCAATTTATAGTAATATAAATTAAATCTATATTACATAATATGCAAAATACACCAGTTTCACTGAACTATCCGAGAAATATTCCACAAACGGCAACATTGTACTTGGATAGAATATGTACAACATCTTGCACCTTTAGCGGCTCGGCCAACAGAGCCGATCAGTCTATATCACTAGAAATACATGTATGACACCTATTCTTCCTTTTATGATATTAATTTATTTTAAATGGCAACCCACTAGGAACTGAATAACCGTAAGATTTTACGAATAAGATAAGAAACAATACCAACAGGAAGACATCAATATTATAAGCTAGGTGTCGATATAAGTATGCTCATATATTGAATAGTCCTACCATATCTCAATTTATGATAGTTTGACCGTAAATTTATTAATACAATTTTCCCCAATATCGGAGAGTTATTCATGGTACTTTCTT